>SEYY01014138.1:90000-105000 GCA_009176605.1 Armadillidium nasatum | reverse complement strand
AGAAATACTGCTCCATTGAACTGATCAGTTTATTTTGTAACTATCTAAGTTTGTAACTGGCAACTCTGCAGGACGGAATTTGATTCGTTGAAATAGAATTCTCAAAGCTGTATTAAATTATGTAAAGCAAAGACATTATTATTTTATGTACTTTATTTTTTTATTTTCATATTTCTTTTTTATATTATATAAATTTTTATCTGGAAATAAATTTAAATTTCGAATTCTTAAAAAAAAAATATTGCCAGTACAACAAAAATTCCAATCAGGCAACTATACTGATATTATTATCATTATTATTATTATTATTATTATTATTATTATTATTATTATTATTATTATTATTATTAGCCAAACAAAAGACGTTCTAGATTTTGTTGCGTGTTGGAAAAAGTAAAGTAAAAATACTAGAATAAGAATGAAGAAAGTTTGCTATAGAACAGAAGAAGGTTTGAGTTGTGTGTTTTCGAAGATGTTATAGCTGTATGGAAGCTTATTTAGGGTGATAGATAAAGGGACTGGGTTTTTGAGGCATTGACAGCACCTATGTTTTCTTAGTTAATTAGAAATTAGTGATATTTAAATACTGTTGGGAAGGAAGTCTTTTAAATCTCGAAAAAAAAAACTTTATACTTTACATGATGAAGGAGAGCCAAATGAGTAGAACCACCCCAGATGTGAGAGGCAAACTCCATACATGGACGAACGACACCTTTAAAATGATTAAATAACTAGGGTGGCATGTAAAACTTTACTGGCACCTCAGAATAATCAACCTCTTAGAAGCATGTTTAGAAAGAGACATAATGTGGTTCTTGAGATAAAGATCATGCGAAAGAGAAGCACCAAGTGTATTAAGAATAGAAGGAGGTTTAAGTCGTGTTTTCGAAGATATTTTAACTGTATAGAGGCTTATTTAGGGTGATAGATAAAGGGACTGGGTTTTTGAGGCATTGACAGCAACTTTATTTTTGTAAGATCAGAGGTTAGTTCCTACAGTGTTATATAATTGCTGTTGGGAAGGAAGTCTTCCAAAATGAAAGGATTAATGAAGGGCAGCGTCATCCAGTGGCGGCTCGTGTAAACTTGGAAACGTGTAAATATATATATATATATATATATATATATATATATATATATATATATATATATATATATATATATATATATATATATATATATATATATATATATATGTGTGTGTGTGTGTGTGTGTGTGTGTGTGTAAAATTAAAATTTCAAACTATTTTATTTTAAAAAACTTTATTTAAAAAAAGTGACATTGCCAGAAGTACGATTCTTTCCAGCGTTATAAAAAAGTAAACTTTACTTACGTAATAAAATTATTATAAGATTTTTTTTTATTTCCCAATGTTTCTTACCTAATATTCGACAAGGATTCTAAAAATATAATCCTTTTTTTTCGTACGTGAAGTAGTTTTTTAAATATGTAGCTGGCATATAGTATATATATATATATATATATATATATATATATATATATATATATATATATATATATATATATATATATATATATATATATATATATATATATATATATCGAACAAAAAAAAAACAATAAATCCGATAATTTTTCTTTCACAAGAAAAAAAAAACAACTCCACTTAACAAGATACTATAAATGACTGTTTTATTTGGTCTGTTACTCTGCTTATATTATTTATGAACTGTACGTAAAAGGACAGATCTGGCAACATCCAAATAATTTCAATATTCGAAAGTGATCTCCAAGTTGCCAAAAAAATATCGGAAGACAAACAGCAACTTCATAAAAACTGCTATTGAAATTTCGCATTGTTTTTTTGGTAAGTTGCCACATCTGTCTTATTATTTAAAAACTAACAAGTTGGCTTAATTAAGGACTCCGACTTTAGAGCCCATATTTTATATAATGGCGATGTGTGAAAAAAATATCGTACCCCAAAATTTGCAGTTGCAAAATGCATTTAATCCTTATTTTCTTTATTAATTTATACTTTTTATGTGTAAAGTTGTTAAAAAATGAATTTAAATCACTTTTCTCTGACAAAAATTTCATATTTAAATCAAAATCCTACGCCTGGTATTTTTAATTTGGAGGGGCTGCAGCCCTGGAGCCCATATAGACGAGCCGCCACTGGCGTCATCGAAATATGAGTAGATAGATGATGGATAGAGTAGAAAAGAAGAAAAAGGGCTGTGAATATAGCAGAGCCCTGAGAAAGAACACTGTTTATAGATTGAAAGGATGAACGGTAGCCGTCTACATCATCAGCTACAGAATGAACAAAAAGGAAATTAGAGAGAAGAATAGATACCGAAAGAGAAAATTTTAGAGATCAAAGCTTTGTGACAGACTCTAACGAAGACTTTCGATATGTCTAACGGCACAGCAAAAGATTCTCAGAAATGCTAAGTAGTAGAGAATCAAGCAGTGTCTTAAGAACTAGAGAAAAACCATTAACTGTTGTGAGCACTGATATCATCAAATGACGATTTAAGAAAAAGAAGAAAAGTGAATGTGTTCTATTTGGAGTTTAAGTAGTTGAAGAATTTAGGATAGTCAGTTGTGTTAGGAGATAGATATAAAGAACATATGAATTTAACAGTAGATTGGCAAGAGAGCCTGAGATTAAATAGAAAATTCGGAAAATTCCAGATTAGACATACGAGAACGAACAATGTCATTGCACACATGAGCACACCACATTAGCTGAACATCGAGGATTAGACAGTAAGGGGAAACAGAATAGTGTTTGCCGTCAAAAACGCTCAAGCACCTAGGTTTCGGTTATGAATAAGAGAGGAAGTCCTAGATAGGGAAATGTGATGTTCAATAAAGCGAAAATAAGAAGGAAGGCAGAAAATGTTGCAAAATTTACTGAAGGAAGAACACCGTGGATTAGAACACTGTGTCAACATCACCAACGAAAGCCGTCAAATCCCAAATGAGAAATAGGGAGACACTGGTTGAGATACTATTATTGGAAGTCGCCCCTCTTGCCTTTACTGGCGCTATATTTATAATTTCATAAAAAGATATAGCAATATGTAATGGTGTTATGTAGTATCTTCTATCCATCTATACATACTCCTGTGCTTTAAGAATGTGAAGATGCCTGCGAATGGGGCAAACCATTGGACACTGTAGTGTAATGGGATGTTCCCTACAATCCATATTCTTAATGAGGGGTACTCCCCTTGCTTCGAAAAGCGCTACGTTCTCCCCATATATATATATATATATATATATATATATATTATATATATATATATATATATATATATATATATATATATATATATATATTATATATTATATATATATATATATATATATATATATATATATATAATATATATATATATATATTATTTACAACATATTTTACAAACTCATTCAAAACATTCGGTTCCACATACAGAAAGTACGATTTCAACATTAACCAAACCTTTTCCTATTTGAACAAGACTTCATTTGTGCTTGGTGTAAAGTTAAAATATTAAAGGAAAAAAAAGAGCAAAAAAAAAATTAAATAAATAAATAAAAAAGAAAAAAAATATGATAAATTTTTTTTTATTTTTTATTTTTTTATTTGTTATTTTTCTTATTTTATTTTATTTTTATTTTATTTTATTTTTATTTTTTTATTTTTCGAAAATTCAATGCGTGATTAAAACTGAATTTCTCGAAATTTCGAAGAACATTTCCCGAAGATTTAATTGGAAGAAAGTTAAGAGGTTAAAAAGTAAATTAAACGAAAAAGAATTAAGATGAAATATTTTTTTCAGACTCAGCAAAATTATTAATTTTTTTTATTTAGTATATAAGTTTACTTTTATATAGTTTTGGTTAAAAGATATAAAAAGTAAAATTTATATATATATATATATATATTATATATATATATATATATATATATATATATATATATATATATATATATATATATATATATATATATATATATATATATATATATATATATATATATATATATCTTCCCCAGGAAGGACTTTCGTCCTGTCAGTGGGATCTTTCGAGGAAGATCCTTGGGTTTCACGGGCCCACGGCGGATACAGCTGGCTGGGCCAGGCCTATCGTGGATGCCGGAGATTATTCCCATCAGTGGCAAGAGCACTCCACTGATGTACTCGTTTAACGACTGAGTCATTCGGAGCTCAGCTCAAGGAGAAACCGCTCAAATTTCCCGCTCCTGCCAGGCCTCGAACCCTGGACCTCTCGCTTGCTATAACGAGTGCTCGATCGACTGAGCTACGGAGCCGCTATATATATATATATATATATATATATATATATATATATATATATATATATATATATATATATATATATATATATATATATATATATATATATATATATATATATATATATATAATATATATATATATATATATATATATATATATATATATATATATATATATATATATATATATATATATATATATATCACCAAATATCGTTCTCATTCCCTTATCTCAAACACATTCAAACTTTTCCTCGTCTGAGCATTTACCATCCAAGTTTCAAACACAAACACTCAAACATTTTTACCTTTATTTCCTTGGAAATTTTCCCTTTCTTCTACACTTCCCTTAGACTCCTCCATCACTTTCATTTAATCTAATACTCTATTCTTAATTTCCTTTCCCGTCCCCTCTCCACCTTCCACCAACATTCCAAGATATTTAAACTCTTCCACCTCCTCAAATTTCTCTCCCTTCTCTTCAACACCCCCCCATTTCTCCCTTTCACCTCCTCATCCCCACTCCCAATCCTCACAACTTTACATTTTCTGGATTTACTTTCAAGTCCCATATTCGAACATTTCCCAACAAAACTCTCCCACCAACATTCTCAACTTTTCACCAGACTCAGCCACCAACACCGCATCATCTGCAAAAAGTAAAACATTTACCTCCGATTCACCCTCCACACTTCTCAACCTTATACCCTACCCTTTCCTCTCCATACACCATTCATCAACAGATTAAATAACCACGGCGATATTACGCACCCCTATCTCAGTCCCACTCCTACATTAAACTATATATATATATATATATATATATATATATATATATATATATATATATATATATATATATATATATATATATATATATATATATATATATATATATATATATATATATATATATATATATATATATATATATATATATATATATATGAGTATACACTATAAAAATGAACTTTTCTAAAACCTTTCTATAGAAATGAAATAGAAAGGCTTAGTCTAATTTCTTACTCTTATTCTATTTTAGAGAGGAATTATAAAGGCTATTGAAAATTTGTTAGACATTATAGCAGAATTAAAAAGGAATTAGAGTGGTGCTCATGTTTTCCTTCCAATGCCTTTCTAATGTCGCTCTAACAAAATACTTTCTCAACATTACATAGCTCTCAATTGCCTTTCAAATATCTTGTTGAGTGGCAATGCTTCGATTTTGAAATCTCTCTTATCTTTGAACACACACACATACATACACACACACGCATGCATGCATGCACACAAACATACACAAACACACATACATATAATGAAATGAAAAATGAAGCGAAAAGTTCATATTAAATTTTCTACAATAAAATAGTTTGTCAATTTTTTTGTTTTTTTTAATTTTCTATTTATTTTTATATATATATATATATATATATATATATATATATATATATATATATATATATATATATATATATATATATATATATATATATATATATATATAATATATATATATATATATATATATATATATATATATATATATCGCTTGTCCAGCTATTGCAGTTTTCACTTTAGAATTTTAAAGGTATTTTTACATCAAGTGTTTGATGGAGTGAATTGCGACATGTAAATATTCTCAAGCTATTAATTTCATTTGCACACACGTACACACAAACACAAACATACACACACACACACACACACTATACATATATATATATATATATATATATATATATATATATATATATATATATATATATATATATATATATATATATATATATATATATATATATATATATATATATATATATATATATATATATATATATATATATATATATATATATATATATATATATATATATATATATATATATATATATATATATATATATATATATATATATATATATATATATATATATATATATATAATATATATATTCTATATATCTCTAGATTAAATATAATTCCATTGAAGCAATAGTTTGACGAAAAAGACATACTTTGAAAACTGAAGCTGAAATCACAGTATACTTCAAAAGAGCACAGAGTATATATATATATATATATATATATATATATATATATATATATATATATATATATATATATATATATATATATATATATATATATTATATATATATATAATATTATATATATTATATATTATATATATATAATATATATATATATATATTCTCTGTATTCATTTATTTCACTTATCACCTTTCTCACTTTCGTGAGGTGATGCCCTCCACAGTTCCCTCACAAACATCCACGGTCAGAGTGCACATTAGGGGCCATTCATAACTCAAAAACTACTAAACGTACGTAAAAAAGGATAACATTTTTGAAATCCTTGGAATTTTCAGAAAAATAGTAAAAAATGTAAAAATAAGTTAAAAAAAAAAGATGGCTTTGGTAAGATAACTTCTATTTATAAAATAGAAATTGTCGTACCAAAGCCAAAAAAAAAATTTTTTTTTTTACTTATATTTTTTTTTTAACTTATTTTTTGCAATTTTGTTTTCTAAAGAACTTAGTTAGACTTATCATAACCCAACGACCGAAGTTGGCCGTGTGATACAAAAATAACTGATAGATGGATTCGTTGCCGTGTTATAGTAGCCTACTGCCAAACGTACGATTATGCCGGACGTACGATTCTGTGTTAATATATAATGAACTGTAACTTACGTACGGATTAAAATTATTCTAAGTATTTTTCTTTTTAATATTCCACTTTTTCTTCCAAAAAATTCTCCAAGGATTTCAAAAATATAATCCTTTTTAATGTACGATTAGTAGTTTTTGAGATATGCATGGCCGCTAATGTGCACTCTGGCCAACATCCATTTCTACCTTTCATCCCCTTTCACCACCATTCTCTCCTCATTCATTCTACATATATGTCCAAACCATTTTAGCACATCCTCCGCCGCTCTATTAACTACACCCCTCTTCCATTTACATATCTCCATTATTCCTTCATTTCTAATCCTATCAATCCTTCTCAATTTACATATCGCTCTCAAACCTTTCATCTCAAAGACTTTTTAACTTTTCCTCGCCCGAGCACTTATCATCCGTGTTTCACACCCATACTTTACAGAAGGTAAGCACATACGTTCAAACATTCTTATCTTTATTTCTTTCGAAATATTTCCTTTCTTCCATGCTTCTCTTAGGCTCCCCAACACTTTCATTCCCTCTACCACTCTATTCTTTATTTCTTTTTCCATCCCATCCTTACCTTCCAACAACATTCCTAGATATTTGAATTCATCCACCTCCTCAAGTTTCCTTCCCCCCACTTCTACACTCCCAATTCCTCCCTCCACATCTCCTCATCCCCACCTCCAATCCTCATAACTTTACTCTTCGCTGGTTTGACTTTCAATCTTATATTTGCACATTTCCCCTCAAACTCTCTCACAAGTATTGTCAACTTTTCTCCAGATTCTGCCACCAACACAGCATCATCTGCAAAATGTAAAACATTCACATCCCATTCACCCTTCATATTTCTCAACCTAATACCCTTCCCTTCTCTCTCCATTTCTCTAACTACACCATCCATCAATAAATTAAATAACCATGGTGACATTACACACCCACTCAATCTCACTCCAATGCTAAACCAATCCGATAGTTCCCTCTTCACCCTGACTCTTGTCTACAATTCGCATAAAAAGCTTTGATCCCCTTCAGTAATTTCCCTTTCAACCCCCTTTCCATTAAGTATTTCGAACAACTTTCTCCTGCATTTTTCCAGATCCAGAAGACATACATACCCCATTTTATTTTATTTTTCAAGCAATTTCTCTGTAATCAATCTCAGTGTGAATACCTGGTCCACACATCCCCTACCCTCCCTAAAATCCCCTTGTTCCTCATCCATTCCATCACTTGTTAATTCTTTCATTCTCGTCACTAACACCTTCCCATAAATCTTTCCTATCACGCTCAACAGACTGATCCTTCTGTAATTTTTACAAACCATCTTATCACCTTTTCCTTTGTATATGTGTACAATGCAGGAGTCCTGCCACTCCTGAGGCACTCTCCCTTCTCTCCAACACACATTAAACATTCTCACCAACTAGTCAATCAACTCTCTAGGTCCCTCTTTTATCATCTCTCGATATATACCATCCATTCCTGACTATTTTCATTTCTTTTCCTTTCTCACCGCTACTTCCACCTCCTCTTTACTAATATTTCTCTCCTGATTCTCGCTAACTACCTCCCCATCATTTTCTACCCCTCCCCCATATTATATATATATATATATATATATATATATATATATATATATATATATATATATATATATAATATATATATATATATATATATATATATATATATATATATATATATATATATATATATATATATATATTATATATATTATATACTAATACTGACTTACTGAATTCATTTCAGTGTCGGAAACTGGCGATCATTCAGCCTGTGCCGAAGAAGGGGGACCCCTCTCAACCCTCTAACTACTGTCCCATTTCTTGGACCCCCGTTCTTTCTAAAGTTTTTGAATCTATCCTTAACCGGAAGACTTGGAAACATCTCAATTTTTCTAATCTTATCTCTGATCGCCAGTATAGCTTTCGTAAGAAACGCTCTACTGGTGATCTCCTTTCCCTTCTCTCTGACTCTTGGTCCTCCGTTCTTCGGCCTTTCGGGGAATCTTTTGCTGTCGCACTATACAAATCGAAAGATTTCGATAGAGTCTGGCATAAAGCTTTGATTTCTAAACTTCCCTCTTTTGGTATCTATCCTTCTCTTTGTGATCTTCTTTCTAATATCATTTCCGGTCATTCTATAGCAGCTGTTGTAGACGGCCACCGTTCATCCTTTAAATCTATCAATAGTGGTGTTCCTCAGGGTTCTATCCTATCCCTAACACTGTTCTACTTTTCATTAATGAAATTGTTTTCAGTACTTCATCTGCTATCCACTCCTATGTTAATGACTCCATATTTCATTACCCCTTTCAGTTTGAAAGACGTCCTTCCCAACAACTGTTAATAGACTCGAGGGTAGCCTTGAAGTAATTAACCTTCGTAACTCAGTTCCTCCATCTCTCCTCTCGACACAATCTTCCACGCAACTATGATAATCTTCTTCGAAAACGCACAAGTCAAGCTTTCATCTGTCCTTAATATTCTCTCTCTCACTCTTTCTCTTACTCTCTCTCATTCTCTCTTTTTTCTCTCTTTTCTCTTACTTTTTTTTCTCTCTCTCTCTCTCTCTTTCTTTCTCTCTCTCTCTCTCTCTCTTCTCTCTCTCTCTCTCTCTCTCTCTCTCTCTCTCTCTCTCTCTCTCTCTCTCTCTCTCTCTCTCTCTCTCTCTCTCTCTCTCTTTCTCTCTCGCTCTTTTTTTCTCTTTATCTCACTCTTTTTTCTCTCTCTCACTCTTTCTTACTCTCTCTCTCTCACTTTCTTTCTCTCTCTTTCATTCTCCCTCTTTTTCTCTCTCTCTCTCTCTCACTTTTTCTTTCTCACTCTCTCTCTCACTTTCTTTCTATCTCATTACTCTTTTTTCTCTCTTTCTCTCTCTTTCAATTTTTTTTTTTTTTTTTTTTTTTTTTTTTTTTTTTTTACAACCTTCTCTCACTTCTCTCTCTCTCTCTCTTTTTGAAAACAACTAAATGGAGATTAGAAAAAAAATTTTAAGGCACTGGAAGCGAAATGTAAAAGTTGTATTGAACTCATAATACTGACTTAGAATTACTAAATAATAATAATAATAATAATAATAATAATAATAATAATAATAATAATAATATCGTTGATTGTATTATTTCTATGATGGTGACAAAAACGACAATAAAAATCCTTCATCCATAAACACATCCTTCTAAGCCTATTTAATCCTCTTTTAGTGACAAACGGATTGAATAAAAAAGATGAGGAGGAGGAGGAGGAAGAGGAGGAGGAGGGAAGAGGAGAACAGGAGAAGAGAAGGGAGAGAGAGGTGGGAAGGATTTTCCCCTCTTGCCTCCTCTTCCATTCTTTATCTGATTCTCTTGCTATTTATTATTCTTGTTTTCATCTGTTACATTATACGTACTGAATAATTTATCTATTTATTTATTTATTCATTCATTCATATTTTTGGGAAAATATTTCATGTATCATAAAGCATTGGTTAACATTTTACATAAACATGAATTTTGACATTAAAAGCTTGAATATTTCTCTTCAAATAAATTAAAAATGAAAAAAATAAAAATATAAAAATTGGAATATTTTTTCAGAGCCATTCAAATATCTTCAGTTGTCGTTAAGCAGAGCAAATACTTGCATGTAGCTGATATTTTTGACTAGCAATGCTCACAAATCGTCCCTCTCAATATTCCACTAAGTATCCTTCTATCCTAAGCTTTACAAGCTCACGTCACACGAACGTTGGTTTAAAACTAACTGGGGATTAACCAGAAAAATCAGAGGTGAGTATGCGTGTTATAATAATATTTAGGCTCCAAACTTGTATATATTCAGTTTATTTCCGAATTGCTTGGCCAAATTTAGACCCGTAGTTCTACAGCCAACTATGAAAAAAAGTTTCTTTGAACAGTGATCCCAAAATGCATAGTTCAAAGGTACAGCAACTCAAAATTCTTACCTATACCAACTTCAGAATTAGAATGCCACACGTATAATAGCAGTAACTTATCTCTGGTAGCTATAAATGAATTATAAGCTATGGTTACAAATTCACGCGACGAAATGTGTTGTGATGCACTACCATTCTTTGTGTAAAACCATCAGCAATACTGAATTTCGGGTTGTAGGTTATATCATAGATTTTGAACGTAAAAACCAACTGAGTAATTTTAGGCCAAGTATCTTGAGGAACAAATATCCGTAAACTATCAGTAACGTCTAAAGTACCTGTGTGTTTGACACTCTCTGACGTACGAACTCTTAATATAAAGTACATATGAAAGGGACTTCCTTACATGCATTTTGTAAATTTAACGAGTGAATGGGATTTCAAATTTGGAACGTCAGCTGTATGCAGAAGCCTATCACTATATCCGGAGAGATATAGTTGTCTGATATATATATATATATATATATATATATATATATATATATATATATATATATATATATATATATATATATATATATATATATATATATATATATATATATATATATATATATATATATGGAGGAAAGTAAGGTAGCCTTGGAGGAACTGACCTTTGATCTATCTCGCATTTCAAATTAAGGCAGAGAAAATGTTCATTGTAGGGGGCCATCGTTCTTCCTTTAGATCTATTAATAGTGGTGTTTCTCAGGGTTCTGTCCTGTTTGCCATTTTCAATGCCACCAAAACTCAATTCCTCCATCTCTCTACTCATCACAATCTTCCACACAACTATGATATCTTCTTCAAAAACACATACCTCAAACCTTCATCTCTCCTTAATATTCTTGGTGTTTCTTTTTCTCTTTCTAAACAAGCTTCTAAGAGGTTGGGTGTTCTGAGGCACCTTCAGCATTTCTTCATTCCACTCGAGTTGCTTGCTCTTTATAGGGGTGCTGTTCGCTACTTTATAGAGTACGCCTCACACATGGGATGGTTCCACTTATACAGCTCTCCTTGAAAAGGTGGAGTCTAAGGCTTTTCGTCTTATCAACTCTCCTCCTCTAACTAATTCCCTCCAGTCTCTGCCAGTCGAATTGTTGCATCATCCTCTCTCTACATTATCGCTATTACAATGGTCACTGCTCTTCTGAATTCTCCCGTCGCAAACCTCCTCCATTGAAAAGAGCTCGTGCGACACGTTTTTAAACACAGTCTCATCCTTTCTCTGTCCAATTCTCTGACCCTAGACTTCACCGCTATGTTCATTCTTTCATGTACTCTACTGGTAAAGTCTGGAAAATACTCCATTCATCTATTTTCCAAACTTTCTATAACTTACAAACCTTCAAACGCCGTGTCTCTGGACATCTCGGCCTTTATTTTGACCAGGTTCCCGATTTTCTCTCAAACTCTGGTGGAAATTTTAGTAGGTCTCTGAACTTTGCCCAAGAAGAGTATATATATATATATATATATATATATATATATATATATATATATATATATATATATATATATATATTATATATATTATATATATATATATATTTATATTTTTTTTTTTATTTTTTTTTTTATTTTACAGAACACCACCACTCACGGGTAGAGCCCTTTTCAAGGAGGAGGCACACACCAGGAACAAAACTCATTCAAACACACACACCTAACTCACAGCCATCAGGTAGGCGCAGACGGAAGCCTTGAAGAGTGGAAGATTAAATACAGGAGGAAAAATAGATGATGGTAGAGAATTCCACAGAATAGAGGTGGCTTTGAAGAAGGAGATACCACAACGGGCTAGCCTGGGATTTCCTAAGTTCACACAAAATTGGTGCGAAAGCAAGGCACCCCTTGTGCAACTAGGACGACGAAACGGTGGAGGAATGCGAGAGGACAATTCCCTCGAGCACCTGCCATTGTAGTACCTGTAGAAAAGAGATAGCGCGCCAACGTCACGTCGCAGAGGCAGAGGGTCAAGAGAGTTTGAAAGTAGGGGACAGTTTATTAATCTTTTAGCTTTTGACTCAACCCTATCCAGAAGAGAGGAGGAGCCGGAGCCCCCCCAAATGTGAAAACAGTACTCCATACAAGAGCGAATATGACCCTTATATATTTGGAGTAACTGCTCAAAAGAAAAAAATTCTCGCAATCTGAACAGAATTCTCCGCTTCTTAGAGGCCGCTTTAGCAACCATTCTGATATGTGGTTTCCAAGACATTTTATTGTTTATGTTAAGACCAAAAATGTTAATGTTATTTACAGGTGAGACGGGAGAGCCATCGGAGAGGATAGGAAAGTTTGGAGATGTTTTTGAGAGGGAGAAGTGAAGAAGTTGAGTTTTTAAAAAGTTGAATTTCACAAGATTGCTATGACCCCACCGGGAAATCCCATCCAGATCAGCAAGAATAGAATCGGAAAGTTGAAGACGAGAAGCAACTCTAGAAGCAAAAGAGGGAGCAGATTTGAAATGAGTAGAAGAATGTCAGCATAAGAGTGAACAGAGTTAGAAGTGCAGATGAGAAGATCGTTAATGAAAAGTAAGAATAAGGTTGGAGATATAACAGAACCTTGAGGAACGCCACAGTTGACAGAAAAGGAGGAAGAGGTCGCTACATCTACAAGTGCCAAGATGGAACGATCTGAGAGAAAACTAGACAAGAGTAAGCAAAGAGAAGGAGGAAACCCAAAGGAAGGGAGCTTGGAGAGCAGCGAAGCATGCCATACCCGGTCAAAAGCCTTGGATATGTCAAGCGCCACCACACAAGACTCTCCGAAATCCCAATGGGCAGAATACCATGGATCAGTAAGATAGGAGAGTTGAGAAGAGTTTTAAAAATTTTAAACAAAACACAAGTGAGAGCTATAGGTCGATAGTTAGAAGGCTTAGAGGGACTACCTTTTTTCGGGATCGGCTGAACAAATGCGCTCTTCCAGCATTGAGGAAAAGCATTAGCATTAAGGCATAGGCCATAGAGAATAGAGCTGAAAGAGGACAGGCGCTAACTCGGAATCACACTCCCTCACACCACGAGGGGGAATGCCATCCGGGCCACTGGCCTTCCTGACGTTCATAAATTTCAGTCTCCCAAGCACACGATCATGAGTAATTACCTGAGAGGAGAAGGAGTAGGAGGAGGGATGCCAGAATCGAGCATGGTGGAATTAGATGAAAAAAGGAGGCCGAAGAGATTGGCCTTTTCAGAAGGAGTATTAGCTACAGAACCATCAGAGCGAATAAGAGGAAGAAAGGCAGATTTACAGAAGTTGTTAGAGATATTTTTGACAAGAGACCAGAAATTTTTATCAGTAGGAGAGCCATGGAGGTCAGCGCACTTCCTTTTTATGAAAGTACTCTTAGTCCGTCGAAGAACATCCCTACAACGATTCCGAGCTGAATGAAAGCTAGCAAGAGTGATAGGAGAAGGAGTGTTTTTCCATTCACGATAAGCATTGTCTCTCTCCCGAAGGGCAAGAGAACAATTGCCATCGAACCAAGGATTTTGAGGAAAAAAGATTTAGTTGAATATGGAATGGATCTGCCCATCCCGTCAAGGATATATATATATATATATATATATATATATATATATTATATATATATATATATATATATATATATAT
The DNA here is from genome assembly GCA_009176605.1 of Armadillidium nasatum. NCBI lineage: Eukaryota > Metazoa > Arthropoda > Malacostraca > Isopoda > Armadillidiidae > Armadillidium > Armadillidium nasatum. The sequence goes on along the minus strand of SEYY01014138.1, from coordinate 90,460 downwards.
ATATATATATATATATATATATATATATATATATATATATATATATATATATATATATAGGTCAGAGTGTACTTTAGCATGTATACATATTTCAGAAACTACTAAACGTACGTTAAAAAGGATAACATTTTTGGAATCCTTGAAGAATTTTGATAAAGAAAATTATAAAAGATTTGAAAATAAGTTAAAAAAAATTGTTTGTGTACGATAATTGAGTAAAATTATGGCCTTGTTATTATTTTTAACGAACCTAGTTCGACCTAACATAACCTGACGACCGAAGATTGCCGTGAAATACAGGCCTAACTGATCGCTGGAATGTTACAGCGGGATACAAGCATACTACCATATTACACCAATATATATATATATATATATATATATATATATATATATATATATATATATATATATATATATATATATATATATATATATATATATATATATATATATATTT
>SEYY01014138.1:65000-75000 GCA_009176605.1 Armadillidium nasatum | reverse complement strand
TATTAAAATATAACTTGCTGTTAATAATATTCAACTATTAAACCACTATTAAACAATATATAATTTGGTGGAGGTTGGAAATGAAATTGATGGTATACGTAATTAGTTCGGATTTCCTCTCGCCTCCTGCTAACGTATTCAAACGAGATAAAAACAGACCATTTTCCAAAGGTTCCGTTTCCTTCCTGTATTATTTATCACGGAGTCCTCTTACTTGAAAAGAATCAAAGTTATTTCAGGTGATTTAACTTGGCTTTTATCAGTTCAGTTCAAAAATTTTCCTGAAATATCATATCTGGACCACATGAACAACGAACCCAATAATAAGAAGAAGAAAATTTTCACCCACGCCAACAATCGAACTTACTAACAAGAAAGTAGAAGCTATTAGACGATGTACAGAAACCCTTCCTCATTGAACTACTACACCTCTAAATAGTTCACATCAAGATCTGAGTTCCCTATAATAATATTGTAAAGAGAGCTTGTAATCTATTCACCGTTGCCTTCTACTTTGGTGAGGTAAAGTGACTCTTCTTCTTCTGAACGTTGTCTAATTGCATCTCTGATGTTAGTGAGCCCAATCTGTGATGAGGGTGAAAAGGATTTTCATATATATATATATAATATAATATATATATATATATATATATATATATATATTAGTATATATATATATAAATATATATATATATATAATATATATAATTATATATATAATATATATATATATATATATATATATATATATATATATATATATATATATATATATATATATATATATATATATATATATATATATGCTTAAGTGGTTTTCAATTAAATTATTACAATTTACTAACTATAAATGCAATAATAATAATATTCAATTATTAATGAAAATTAAACAAACAATATTACGTGGAAGTATTATTATTATTATTATTATTATTATTATTATTATTATTATTATTATTATAAAATAAAAACATAATACATACATTTATTCCCCATTCTGCAGACTAAATGTCAAGGCTCGAGAACCGTAGCCGGAACTCGAATCATGGAGCGGCAGTCAGAGCAAAGAGTGGAGTCAGAGCAAAGAGCAAAGAGTGGAGTCAGGGCAAGGAGCAGCAGTCAGAACAAAGAGTGGAGTCAGAAGCAAAGAGCAGCAGTCAGAGCAATGAGCGGAGCCAGAGCAAAGAGCGGAGTCAGGGCAATGCGGAGCATTTACAACGGCGTTGGAGCCTCAGTCGGAGTCGCTAAAATTCTTCTGACTCCAGCCATAAATATTCTGTTAAACAAAATGCAACAACCAGTTTCAATATATTTCATTTTTTTATTAGTACTTTTTTTTCAGTATAAACTACATACATACCCACACACAGACACTCATATATATATATATATATATATATATATATATATATATATATATATATATATATATATATATATATATATATATATATATTATATATATATATATAATATATATATATATATACAAGGATTAAACAAAAATATGGAAACACCTGACAAAATTCACGACAGTAAAAACATGTATGCTGTAGCGAGGTTTGTAGGTGGCGCTGTCGTTTGTGCGCAAGGCAGCTACTATTATAAGCTCGTCTACAAGTTTCAAGCATCATTTATCATTAAGGCAATGTTCTGTGCTTTTGTAAGTGAATCATGGGAGAGCTAACGGATTTCTAAAGCGGCCATATTATTGGGGCTCGAATGGTGGGTGCCTCTTTAACCAAAATAGCGAAAGTTTTTGGGGTATCGCGAGGCACAGGATCAAAGAATATGACGACACTCAGCAGGACTGGAAAAACCGCATCCAACAAACACCAGCGTGGACGAAAATGTGTGTTGAATGACAGAGACAGACAAACATTGCGTAGGGTTGGGATGAAAAATCCGAAGTCTGTTGCTCCAAAGATGCTGCAGAGCTAAATACTTAGCTCACAAATCCTATTAACGCCAAAACAGTAAAAAGGAACTTGCTTAAGCAAGGTTTAAATGGACGAGGCACATTCATTTACCGTTCGTCAGTGCTCAAAACCCTAATAAGAGGTAACAGTAAGGTTGACAGGTACGGGACCAACCCGAAAAAAGAATTTTTTTTTTTTCAAAAACCCCACTTGAAAAAAAAACCGCTTTTTCCTACTCTGGTTTTTTTTCAGAATAATTAGAAATAAAAGATATAGGGTGGTTAAATTGTATGGGCCGATGTTGAATGTGAACCACACCAAAACGTCAAGTTTTTTACTGCATTTCATTTGACTTTTTTCAATTTCAGACTTACTCAATTTGAACCATGGAAAGATACACAATGGAGCAACGTGTTAAAGTTATTCAGGCTTATTATGAAAATGGGCGTTCAAATCAAAATGCATATCGTGCACTTCGTGATTTTTTTGGTCAATTTAATCGTCCAAATGTGCGTACAATCGGAAAAATCGTGAAAAAATTTGAGCAAACCGGGTCTGTAGGAGATTTGAAAAGACCAGTGCATGCTCGTACAGCTCGTACTGCAGAAAATATTGCTGCTGTTCGCGATAGTGTGGCTGAGGAGCCATCCACTTCAACTCGTCGTCGTGCCCAACAATTGCACCTCTCACGCTCGTCGTTGATGAACATTATGCATAAAGACTTGCATTTAAACGCTTACAAGGTGCAATTGACTCAAGAACTAAAGCCTCTTGACCATACAAAACGTCGTCAATGGTCAGAATGGTGGCAAGAAATGGCAACAGTGGATGATCAATTTTCGAGGAAAATCATCTTCAGTGATGAGGCACATTTTCACCTCAGTGGATTCGTCAATAAGCAGAATTGCCGCATTTGGGCGAATGCTAATCCAAGAGTGATTGTCGAAAAACCAATGCACCCACAAAGAGTGACTGTTTGGTGTGGTTTATGGGCTGGCGGCATCATCGGGCCGTATTTTTTCCAAAATGAGGCCGGTCAGGCAGTTACTGTGAATTGGTGTTCGCTATCGTGAGATGATAACGAACTTTTTATGGCACGAATTGGAAGGTATGGATGTGGACGATATGTGGTTTCAACAGGACGGTGCCACTTGCCACACAGCTAACGAAACAATGGCTATTTTGCGCGACAAATTCAATGGCCGTGTTATCTCACGTGGTGGCGATGTCAATTGGCCGCCAAGATCATGTGATTTGACACCGTTGGACTTCTTTCTTTGGGGTTATTTGAAAGAAAAGGTGTACGTCGATAAGCCAGCAACAATTCAAGAGCTAAAGGATGAGATAATTCGGCACATTAACGGCATAGAACCCCAATTATGCCTCAGCGTCATCGAAAATTTGGACCATCAGATGGAGGTGTGCCGCCGAGGTCGCGGCGGCCATTTGGCCGATATTTTGTTCCATACATAATTGAACCATACCATATTATCATAATAAAAAGAAATGACAATAAATTCCTAAGTAATTTGTGTTTTATTCAAAATCAACATCGGCCCTTAAAATTTAACCACCCTTTATAAGAAAAATAATAACTTTTTCTCTCTGTTTTGTTAAATATTTGTAAATTCATATGCTTATATATATATTATATATATATATATATATATATATATATATATATATATATATATATATATATATATATATATATATATATATATATATATATATATATATAAAACACTTCCATCCCCATTGGGAAGGTAGTGGATCTAGCAATTCAAATTGTGATATATATATAATATATATATATATATATATATATATATATATATATATATATATATATATATATATATATATATATATATATATATATATATATATATATATATATATATATATATATATATAAATAATAAAAGGTGTCCAATATTTTTCCCTTTTGCTGCAAGGTATCGTGATTAAGTTTAAATTTCACATATTTTGTAGTTTGAATTCCAAGTCGATTCCATAACTTTAGTCCAAACAAGACCAGAAGATGAAAAACCCTAAATTTGGGCCATAAAATTGCAAAGAAATATTGACAAAACCCTGGTGGCAAATTGCTTCCCTTGAAAGTCCGATTCTCCATGACAAACTACCACTTTACTAGTTTCTTCTTATATATAAGTTCAGGATTTGTTTATTAAACATAATTTTTTAAAACAGATCTGTATCTTTTTCCTGATTGCAATAAAACCTTCTAAATAATCAGGATAAAATTTGAAACTTCCAAATTTTATTATGCATGCGTTAATCTTCTTCTTGATTTCATTGTTGCAATACTTTCTGCACCTTTGTTGGTGCTTTTATACATTGAAACTTCAGTCCATTCATGCCGTAATTTTCTTCCATATTCCAGAGTATTGTTATAACTTATAACAATCAATATCTCTTGGCTTATCAAACTTAAATTATAGTACAATTTCTCTAAAAAAAAAATAATAATTTGCAATTACAATCGAAACTCCAAATGAAAAAGAAAAATCCCCGTTTTTTTGAGATTCTAGGTCGAAAAAAACTAGAAAAAACCTGGGCCCAGTGATCTTTTTCAAAAAAAAGTGGATTTTTTGCCAACACTGGACAGAATTGGCAGCTATGGGCCCAATCACAAAAAAATCCATTCAGTTTTTTTTTCTTCAAAAAAGCCCACTTGTAGAAAACATATTTTACCCACTTTTTTTCAGATAATTAACAATAAATTAAATAAGATTTTTAAATAAAATAATAATAGGACTTTTTCTCTCTATTTAGATGAATGTTTCTAAGTTCATTTTAATGTTATATTATATATATATATATATATATATATATATATATATATATATATATATATATATATATATATATATATATATATATATATATATATATATATATATATATATATATATATATATATATATAATATATATATATATATATATATATAATAATATATATTTAAATAAGCAATAAACTGGGGCAAATTCTCATCACTTATTTTCACGTTTTGTATATTTTTTTACATTCTTAGTCGGTTTCTTAACTTGGTCAAAACAAGACAAAATGTAGGGAGCACCTTTCAATTGAGGCAGAACTCTGTAGAAAGCTCAGTACGTTTTAGTAAAAATTTACTAACTCTGTTGGTAAATTGCTGACTTTCGGTGTCAGATTTTCCATGACAGATCACCAAATTTGATGGTTTCTCCTTGTTGAAGTTCAAGATTTCATTGTTTAACATGATTTTCGGAAACATCATCTGATATAATTGATAAGGATTACAAATAGAAATTCACTATTCTGTCAACTCTTCCTGTACGTGTATTAAACCTCTTCCATATTTCATTATTGTAAAATTGCACTTTACTTTGCTAGCGCTTTCAACATTTGAAACTAGTCCTTTCGTGCCCTAATTTTCTTCCGGACCCTAGAACAACAAGGAACAAGGAATTGCTTTTAGTTTATCAAGAAAAAAACAGATGCATTACAATTAAAGCTATAAATGAAAAAAAAACACATTTCTCGTTTTTTCAAAAAACGAAAAAACCAGGACCTAGTGAACTTTTTCAGAAGTGTTTTTTTTTCTTTTTGCCAACCCTGGGAGACAGTGGTGCCAAATGTATAAAAACTGGACAATGGAGCAATTGAAGATCATTCTTCAAATGAATCGAGCTTAACCCTCTTACTGACCTCTGACCGAGTGTTTATCTGGAGAACACTGAGCCAAGCTTGCAATGCCAAGCAAACATGGCCAGAGTTCAGTCATGGTATGGGCAGCAATATTGTGGTTTTCCACTGTCTCTGATAATGACTACGTGACCATTTTGGGTGACCATGTCCATTCCATAATGCAATATTTGTTCTCTGACGGTGATGCTGTTTATTAGGATGACAAAACCCCTGTTCACCTCGCTATAATCATTCAGGACTGGATTTTTGAGCACGAAGGTTAGGTCAAATTTGTCATGACCTCCACAATCACCTGATCTCAATATTATTGAACCCTTATGGGGAAGGGTTGCAAACAAATGTACGAGCGCGCTATCCACGTCTATCATCATTAACGAAACTCGCCACTGTTTTGCAGGAACAATGGTACAAGATTCCCCTAAAAACTGTATAGGACCTCTGATTATCCATTCCTAGATGAATGCAGGCAGTTATGGATGCCAAGGGTGGTCCAACATTATATTAGTCAAGGTTATATTTATTTGTTTGAGTGTTTTCATATTTTTATATTATATATATATATATATATATATATATATATATATATATATATATATATATATATATATATATATATATATATATATATATATATATATATATATATATATATATAATATATATATTATTATATTATTATAATTTTTATTTATTTAAATTTGCCCGACCAGCTAATTCATCTTTTTCGAGCTATAATATTCTAATTAATATATAGTTTATTAAAATCTTGATATAGATTTATAATAATTGAATTGAAAATTTAATAGATGAAAATGGTAGAAAATAAACAAATATTCGTTTTTTAAGTGTTTTAAACAATTTTATAAAGGAAATTGTAAAGATAAAATTAAGTGTAAATCTAAAATTGATTCTAAGACATTCTTAGAGCTTATTAAGAAGTTAAAATTAAATGAATAACTCAAATTGAAGGAACTACTTCACGTCGCGTACAAAATATTGTTACGCGGCCCTTTGATATTTTTGCCCATCAAAGTACTCATATCGCGTACCATTTGATGTACCATTTTATAAATATGCGACTCCGCTCCCAAATTATTTTATTTCATAGTAAATATAATTTTAAACTGGCTCCGGCAGCTTCAAGGCTCCGCGACATTTACTCCAAGCAGCAAACCTAATTGTTGCAATAGTTTTGTATATAAGAATTACATAATATATCATGCGTGTATAATAAATTATTAATTTATAAATTAGGGTGCTTATTTATTTAACTACATTTTTAAATATAATTTTTAATTATTTTACTCTCTATAAAAGAAATTTTTAATTTCTGAACATAGTACTTTCAATTTAATTGAATTATAATAATAATAATAATAATAATAATAATAATAATAATAATAATAATAATAATAATAATAATAATAATAATAATAATAATAATATTATTATTATTATTATTATTATTATTATTATTATTATTATTATTATTATTATTATTATTATTATTATTAACAATCATAATATTATAATTATTATTACTTTAAAATTTATAATTTATTATTATTATTATTATTATTATTATATTATTATTATTATTATTATTATTTATTATTATTATTATATTATTATTTTAATATTATTTTTATTATTATTATTATTATTATTATTATTATTATTAATTATTATTATTAATTATTTATTATTATTATTATTATTATTATTTATTATATTATTTTATTATAAATTATTATTAATAATATTAAAAAATAAAAAAAAAAAAAAAAAAAAAAAAAAAAAAAAAAAAAAAAAAAAAAAAAAAAAAAAAAAAAAAAAAAAAAAAAAAAAAAAGGAAAAAGAAAAGAAAAAATAAATAAATAAATTAAAAAAATATAAACAAAAAAAACTTTTTAATTAAATTTCATTATAAAAAAAAAAAAAAAAATTAAAATAAAATAAAGTAAACCGGCGACATATTGTTTGAAGAACAACCAACTTCTTTATTTAATGAAGCCCATTAAAATGGAATAAAAATATAGCAAAACACACAAATATTTTTTTTCCCCCTTTTTTTCCTTTTTTCTTTAAAAAAAAAAAAAAATTTACTTAAAAATATTGAAAGGAAAAAAATATATATATATTTTTGGGGTCCTATGAAAGCTATTTAATCAAATACAAAAAACATTTTTAAAAGTTTGAATGGCCCTTTTGAATAATGACTGTTCAAATAATTAATTAAATATCATATAAGATATATATATATATATATATATATATATATATATATATATATATATATATATATATATATATATATATATATATATATATATATATATATATATATATATATATATATATATATATATATATATATATATATATATATATATATATATATATATATTGATCTTTAAAGAAAGTTAACTCGCTCACTCTCTATTAATATAAATTAGTATTTTGAACCACTGTAATTAAAAATATAAAAAGTAAAACACTAAAAAGAAATTAACATTGAAGATAAAAAAATTATCAATAACGGAGGATTAAAAACAAAGAAAGTGGCAACAGTTTCAGAGACTCCTTTCCTGACTCTCTCATCAGGCCAACAATAAGAGAAAAATGAGAGAAAACAAGCAAAGAGCAGGGAGAAGTCAATTTCGAGGTAGCCAGAAACAGAAAAAAACTAGCAGCAATTTAGAGTATTTTGTGTCTTAAAAGTATTACAAAGGAATTTTATAAAGATATTGTCAACTTCAAAAAATCCAGTGGATATATTAAAATTTGGTAGGGTTTGAATAAAAAATGATTCTTTTAATCTATTAAGAGGCTTAGATTTAGACTCAGAAACGGATTTAGCATCTTCCCATCCAATTCTATGTTGTGTCGTAATGTGCATGAATATGGCGTTGCTGACATTACATCTTTTTACATCATCTTTGTGCTGATCTATTCGAAACTGAAGCGATTTTAGTGTTTCCCCATAATAAGAGGTAGCACATGTAGAACAAGGAACAGAGTAAACTCCGCCCTGCCTCTCACCAGCTGTATTATTGTTATGGATTAAATTGTTTGTAATCTTTTCAGGAAAACTAAAAAATTATATCCACATCACAAATTGTGGAAATGGTAAATTTTAAAGTAGCTATAGATTCACAATATGGAATGACAACAGTATTTACTGGTTTAACTTAAGCTTCTTCCGTTCCGCCGCGTAAAATATGTAGACTTGCACATATTAACTGTTTATTAATAAAGCAGTGGTAAATCCCAAAGACAGAAACTGTTGGAAAATGAATCTGATTTCCTCCTCTTAGTATCTTAGGTCTGACATATTTAAAGAACGAAGAAAAGTATTATATATGACATTTTGTTTAATAAAATTAGGATGTATTGAAAAGGCATGAAGCAGCTGGTTGAGTACTCTCGGTTTTCTGTGTATTTTAAAATTAGATAGATTAATATTGTCTTGTATTATTAAAAAATCAAAAAAAGATATCCGACCATCAGTCTGTGCTTCAAATGTAAATTTAATTGTAGTTGTCACTTGATTTAATTTCAATAAGAATTCTTGTAACGGGAATGAGTTGGGAATCGATATTAAAATATCATCAATGTATCGGTACCAGAATTTTATTAAATATTTGGAAATCAAATAAACCTCATAGAATTCCATATAAACATTAATGGCTTAAATAGGGCTAAGACTATGTCCCATACTAGTTTCATTTTTCTGACGATAAAATTTATTATTAAAAGAGAATATGTTTCGCTCCATACATAATTGTATAAGTTTAACAATGTTGTTAAGAGGAATGGGAAAATTATATTGATTTAATTTTGTGGTTAAAAATTCTAAAAAATGTTGAATAGGGACGTTTGTAAATAGACTAACGATGTCTAAACTGATTAATTTATGTTGTTCGGGAATATCTCCTCCTATCTTATCTTTAAAGTCTAGAGTATTTTTAATTTGTCCGTGAGTGGTGGTGATGTGTAAAAAAAAAAAAAAAAAAAAATGACCATATGTGGCCTGATAAAGGACGATTTGTCCGAAAACGTTTGCCGTTTTATTTTCCATTTTAATATCGAGTTTTTAAATTATATATATATATATATATATATATATATATATATATATATATATATATATATATATATATATATATATATATATATATATATATATATATATATATATATATATATATATATATATATATATATATATATATATATATATATATATATATATATATATATATATATATATTATTATTTTATATTTTTTTTCATTAAAATACTCTAGACTTTAAAGATAAGATAGGAGGAGATATTCATTTTTTCCTTTTTACTAGCTGACT
>SEYY01014138.1:60000-62500 GCA_009176605.1 Armadillidium nasatum | reverse complement strand
TTACTTCATCTCCCATCCACTCCTATGCCAATGACTCCATCTTTCATTACTCTTTTCAGTTTGAAAGGCGCCCTTCCCAACAACAGTTAATAGACGCAAGGAGAGTGGCCTTGAAGCAACTAACCTCTGATCTATCTCGCATTTCAAATTGGGTAAGAGAAAACATGGTCGTTTTCAATGCCTCAAAAACTCAATTCCTCCATCTCTCTACTCGACACAATCTTCCACACAACTATGATATCTTCTTCGAAAACACACAACTCAAACCTTCTTCTCTCCTTAATATTCTTTTTTTTTTCTTTTTTTCGTAATGTTTCTTGGAAAGATCACATTACTTCTCTTTCTAGACAAGCTTCTAAGAGGTTGGGTGCTCTGAGGCGCCTTCAGAACTTCTTCACACCACCCTAGTTGTTTGTTCTTTATAGGGGTGTTGTTCGCTCCTGTATGGAGTATGCTTCACACATTTGGGCTGGTACCACACATACAGCTCTCCTTGAGAAGGTGGAGTCTAGGGCTTTTTGTCTCATCAATATATATATATTTCTAAGTTGTTGTGAATAAGGAATCGTAATCCTTTTTCTAGTGTCTCCTCGATTCCTATTTATATTATATTTTCACTATCTAGTTTAAATGAGCTTTCTTACTTCGAACATTCCTGTAATGTTTCAGTTGATTAGTTCATTAATGTGTTCAACTATTTTTTTCTTTTGTACACAGGTTTCTGGAGCTAAAGGCTGTCAGTTTTATCCAGATGCAGCATGGTCCAGACCACAAATTCATTGGGGTGTTCCACGGTCAAGATTTTTTAAAGATCTTGAAGGTTTTTTAAAGCAAAGTGTTCCATGAATCGTGTCCCACGAGTTTTGCTGCAATAATTTCAACTCGCGGCAGCGAAAATTGAAGATAGAAATCTCTATCTTCAGTTTCTGCTGCAGCAATCCTGAATGGTCACGTGATTTAAACAAACTTCTTTTAGAATAAAAACCTTTTGTAAATATTCTTACTCAGATTTCTAATTATTACGGAAATTATTTTAACATTTTCGGATCATTAATTTGTTTTAAATAAAGTAATTATTTTTAATTATTCGGAATTATTATTATTATAATACGCTTGATTAATATGGCAGCCGCCAAAATCTTTTATTCCTACATATGGCCTTTATGATATCAATTAAATTAAGTGATTGCTTAAATTTTTTAAATGACTGATTAAATTAGATTTTAAATTATATTTACGTTTGTTCGTATAGGTCATTTGACAATTGCTACAGCGAACTGTCCCACGAAAACTGAGATTCTGATCGCTGCAGCTGCAGCAAATGTGACGTCGCGCTTGATTTCGTGGAACGCACTTATGGCATATTACCCCCTATATACTGCCAATAGGCTGGTACTATTTCTTCACATTATTATTATTATTATTGTTATTATTATTATTATTATTATTATTATTATTATTATTATTATTATTATATATATATATATATATATATATATATATATATATATATATATTATATATATATATATATATATATATATATATATATATATATATATATATATATATAAAGCTGTGAGGTGTTGGATTTATACTTATGGTGACCTAGATCAAGATTCAGCTTCCACTATGATTACTATGATAAGAATTACAAGGCAATCAAATTCTCTATAACAACCAATAATTTATTTTAATATTTCAGAAAAATATTAATTAAGATATTTTGATATATTAAACCACTCAGTTAATAAGGCACAACCAAACCAGTACCAATTTTATTTAATGTATTCTCAAAACATTTATATTCAATGGCATTCCACCCGGTCGGAATTTCAAGTTCCTCTAATCGAAAAAATAGCTCAGAATCATAGTTGCCATTCAAAGAAGTTTCCAAATAATATTTAAAATAATATTCAAATTATGAAATCTGGAGATGAGTTCATCTCATTATGGTTGGACCCCTAATAAGAAAAATTGCAAATTTTAATTTGCAATGTTTCTTCTATAAAATTATATAACTAATCTCATTTACTTTATTCTTACAAAAATATAGTTTCAAATGTTAATTCATTAAAACATTGTGTATGTTTTAATGAATTATTTATCTTCAATTATTCGGAATTTTGTTGATTCCAATGTTTTTAATCATGGTTGCCGCCAAGGTCTTTTTTTTAAAAAAAATTTTAAATATTAATAATTTAATTATTAATAATTATTTAACTCCTAATACTTTTTTTGTTTTTCTTCCTGAACCCTACCTTAATTAAATAATGTGAGATCTATAAGAATATAATAAATTTATAATAACAATTGTACTGATAATGAATCAGAAAATTATGTAACTAGTACTAGAACAACAACAACATAATTTGGATGTGACCCACCTCTTCATATAATATATTTATTTATTTATTTATTTTGTTTTTTCAATAACTTAAAAACAAATTTTGAAAAAATTATAAAAAAAATTTTTTCCAATACTGGTAAACTCATCAAT
>SEYY01014138.1:0-52500 GCA_009176605.1 Armadillidium nasatum | reverse complement strand
CGCAACTTCTCCTCCAGAGGTGTCTGCTGGATATATGGGACCTTCAGTTTCTGAAAAATTTAGAAATGGTATCAAGAACTCAAATCATTTAAGTTTCATTTGAACATTATGTCAGTGTATTATAATATATATATATATATATATATATATATATATATATATATATATATATATATATATATATATATATATATATATATATATATATATATATATATATATATATATATATATCATCATCATCATCATCATCATCATCATCATCATCATCACCGTCCAAACCGGTAGGATGACGCCTGTCGGGTGCTACTCCTCAAAAATTTTCTCCACGCATTTCTGTCCTCAAACATTCGGTTGTCTTCCACCTTTTCCAGTGTCTTTTTCCTTCGTTGTATGGCTTCTTCTCTCACCTCCATCCATCTCTTCCTTGGTCTTCCCGCCGGTCTCCTTCCTTCTGGTCTCCATTCCAGCATCTCTCTCAGTCTCTCTCCCTCCCCCATTCTCTTCACGTGACCAAACCATCTCAGTTGGTTTCTTTCTATGCATTCCAAAATTGATTCCACCCCAAGTTTCTCTCTCACCAGTTCACTCCTCATTCTATCTCTCAGTGAGATATATATATATATATATATATATATATATATATATATATATATATATATATATATATATATATATATATATATATATATATATATATATATATATATATATATATATATATATATATATATATAGGATAAGAGATGCTTAAAGTTTGTTCTAAATTATAAAAATAGCTCACCTTAAATGGGTCCATTTCAGATTCATTCCCATCACCTTCAGTGCCTTGATGTGGAGGAGTAAAATTCGATGCAATATTACACTTTATTTCCTCCAATATCCTCGTCTTGACAGCTGGATACTTCCCCTCATTTAACCTATGTGCCACTCCGAGTTTGAAGTGAGGGTGCAGAGCTGTTGCCATAAGCAAATCACAATCATCAAAAATCCTGCTGAACCTCGGTTCAAATCCCTTTTCTTTCCCTTTGTTTGGCTTTGGCTGCTTTAGTAAGTAGTTGACTAAGCTTTTGGCATAGTTAAGTTTTTTCACCTCTCGTTGCAATTCCACGAGATTGTCCTTTGAGGAGGAAGAGGTTAGGCAATAGAACCCCCGCGTACTCATTCTTCTCATCCTGCAACATATCCAGCCTAACAGCAATAGGCGTCATTATTTCGATGTACTCGGAAATTACCTCCTTGTCAGTTTTATTAAATATTGGAAGACAAGGCTTTTGATCCATACAAATAAACCAATAAACAAAATATTCAATAAACCATATATATATATATATATATATATATATATATATATATATATATATATATATATATATATATATATATATATATATATATATATATATATATATATATATATATATATATATATATATATATATCGATATATATATATATATATATATATATATATATATATATATATATATATATATATATATATATATATATATATATATATATATATATATATATATATATATATATATATATATATAAACAATATCTTTTATTATCGAGGACAATTTGATATTTTTTAAATATCGATATTTTTTTTATATATCGGCATTCCTAGTTTAAGTATTAACTTTTAATTAGCAGAAAGAGTAATAAAATTTGGCTGATTAAATAAGAAACTGAAATATAAGCCCAAAATTGTTTTTTATTAAGAAAAATGATGAAGCGCAAATTGGTAAGCGCTAATTTCAAAAAACTTCCGCAAAAGCGCAAAATATTTTTTTAAAGCGCAAATTTGCGCTTTTGCGCTCTTAAAAAAGTTGTTAAGCGCAAAATGCAAAAATGCACATTTTCGAAATTTAGCGCAAAACGCAAAAGCGCAAAAAAAAATTTTAAAGTGCAAATTGCGCTTTTGCGCTTTTGCGCTTCATTTTGCGCTTATGCCCACCTCTGATATATATATATATATATATATATAATATATATATATATATATATATATATATATATATATATATATATATATATATATATATTATATATATATAATGGTCAGACTTCGGTTTGAGCCAGCTACATATCTAAAAAAACTACTGAACGTACGTAAAAAAGGATTATATTTTTAGAATCCTTGTCGAATTTCAGTTAGAAAAAGTGTAAAATATTTGCAAATAAATTTTTTTAAAAAAATCACCCGTGAGTGATGATGATACTGTAGACAACTTTTCCTGTCGACGATTTGGGGTATTTCCCATTTTTTTCCAATTTCGAAAAAAAAGAAAAAAAACTGACATTGCCAGACGTACGATTCTCGCGAGTTAAAAATAAGTAAACTTTACTTATATAAACTTTAATATTATAAGAATTTATTTTTTATTTCCCAGTTTTTCCTACCTGAAATTCGACAAGGATTCCAAAAATATAATAAGTTTTTACGTACCTTCAGTACTTTTTTAAATATGTAGCTGGCTCAAACCGAAGTCTGGCCATATATAATTTCTAATCTTCAATTGGGGACTCGAACCCTGACCTTTTAGATGGTAAGAAAGTGCACTAACCACCACACCACGAAGGTACAAAAAGAAATCTCATTTGAGAAAGCTCATGATCACCTGTCATGATGACAATCTGAAAATGCCTCCCCGACCTCGCTCGGATGTGGGGTAACGGGTCAGTTTATATATATATATATATATATATATATATATATATATATATATATATATATATATATATATATATATATATATATATATATATATATATATATATATATATATATATATATATATATATATATATATATATATATATATATATAGAGAGAGAGAGAGAGAGAGAGAGAGAGAGAGAGAGAGAGAGAGAGAGAGAGAGAGAGAGAGAGAGAGAGAGAGAGAGATTGCATAAAGTTTTCCCTCTCATTCTCTAATTTCAATTTTCTTTTTAAAACCAGTTCAAAGCTTCGCTCCACTAAGTTTTGATCCTATTAACTTAATTCGACGCTCGCCTGTGTGAAATTTTCTTCACACTCCAGAAACTCATGCAACTTATAATTCATCCCGCAATCGAGTAAAATCTATCCTTCGTAACACCAAAAACTCTTTTCTCCGTAGAAAATACAATAATCTTTCTGGTTCCTCTTCTTTACGTTCTTTCTGACATTTTGCAAAAAATGTCAAAGCTAACTTATCTTCTTCCTCTTTCCCTCCTTTAATATCTTCCGACGGCACAACTGCTGTTTTACCTTCTTCTAATGCTGAACTCTTCGCTCGAACTTTTGCCTCTAATTCAACCTTAGACGATTCCAGAGCTATACCTCTACCTTCTACCCCCTCCAACTCATTTATGCCTAAAATTAGAATTTCTTCTAAAGATGTCATTTCCGCTCTCTTTGGGCTTAATACTAAGAAGGCGTATGGTCCCGATGGTATTCCTTCTGTGGTTCTTAAACCTTGTTCTTCCGAGCTTGCATCCTGCCTTGGTAAACTATTTCGTCTTTGTTTCTCTACTTCAACCTTCCCTTCTTTCTGGAAATGTGCGCTCATTCAGCCTATGCCGAAAAAGGGGGACTCCTCTAAACCCTTCAAACTACCCTCACATTTCTTTGACCTCCGTCCTCACTAAAGTTTTCGAATCTATTCTTAACAGGAAAATTTAGAAACATCTCAATTCTTCAAATCTTATCTCTGATTGCCAGTACGGCTTTCGTAAGGAACGCTCTACTGCAGATCTTCTTTCTCTTCTCTCTGACTCTTGGTCCTCCGCTCTTCGGCATTTCGGTGAATCCTTTGCTGTCGTGCTGGATATATCGAAAGCCTTCGATAGAGTCTGGCATAAAGCTTTGATTTCTAAACTTCCCTCTTTCGGTATCTATCCTTCTCTCTGCGGTCTTCTCTCTGATTTCCTTCCTGTTTGTTCTATAGCAGCTGTTGTAGACGGCAACCGTTCTTATTAAAATCTATCAATAGTGGTATTCATCAGGGTTTTGTCCTATCCTCAACGTTTATTCTGCTTTTCATTTATGACTCTCTCTTTCTCTATTACTTCATCTCCTATCCACTCCTATGCTGATGACTCCACCCTTCATTAATCCTTTCAATTTGAAAGACGTCCCTCCCAACAGCAGTTGATAAACTCAAGAAGGATAGCCTTGGAGCAACTAACCTCTGATCTTTCCCGTATTTCAAATTGGGGCAGAGAAAACATGGTTGTTTTCAATGCCTCAAAAACTCAGTTCCTCCATCTCTCCACTCGACACAATCTTCCACACAACTATGATGTCTTCTTCGAAAACACACAATTCAAACTTTCATCTGTTCTTAATATTCTTGGCGTATCCTTTTCTCGTGATCTTTCTTGGGAAAGATCACATTACTTCTCTTTCTAAACAAGCTTCTAAGAGGTTGGGTGTCCTGATGTGCCTTTAGAATTACTTCATGCCTCCCCAGTTGCTTGCTCTATCTATGGGTGTTATCTGTCCCTGTATGGAGTATGCTTCACACATCTGGGGTGGTTCCACTCATGCAGCTCATCTTGAGAAGGTGTAGTTTAGGGCTTTTCGTCTCATCAACTCTCCTGCTCTTACTAACTCTCTGCAATCCCTTTCTGTCCGTCGAATTGTTGCATCACTCTCTCTTTCCTAACCCTATTACAATGGACACTGCTCTTCTGAACTTTCTCGTCACATACCTCCTCCAATTAGAAGAGCTCGTGCGACACGTCTTTGTACACAGTCTCATCTTTTTCTCTATCCAGTTCTCAGACCCCTATGCTCAATCTTACATATACTCTACTGGTAAAGTCTGGAACACACTCCATTTATCTGTTTTCTCAACTTTCTTTGAATTGCATTCTTTCAAATGTCGTGTATCTGGACATGTCGGCCTCCTTCGACCATGATATAGTTTTTTCAACTTTGCCCAACAAGTAGAGTTTGCAGTTTTGTACCTTCTATAGTTTACCTTTTCTCTTGTACGAGATATAATGCTCATTACGTTGGCCAAACAGGCCTACAACTTAAGCTTAGAATTCACAAACATCTCGGCATCTCCTTCCGAACCATTCCACTCCACTCCTTTCCCTACAATTTTCAGATTTTAGTATTTTGTAATCTTCTGCAAATACTTTAGACAGAAAGAACTTAGAATCATTGCATATCAGAGAATTCCAACCCACGCTCAGTCAATCAGCCTCTTCCATCTCTCTCCTGATAGCTTAACCTCAACTCACCCATTTATAAACCTATCATTAAATAACCTCAATTCTACACTCCTAATTTACCTATTTCAACCATGTGTATTTGTGAAATTCTACAACCAAATAACTAGTAACTACAACCTGTTTGACAAAATTTCAATTTGTTTATTTGTTAATTTGTATTCTTACTTTGTTCACAATAGTTTGCTGTACTAAATTTGTAGTTGATTTTAATTCTGATTTTAATTTCTGATAATATTCTTAAAGTGTTATTAATTTGCTAATTTGTGATTATAATTATCTCATATATCTCTTATATTTATTCTGATTGTTATTTATTATTCTTCATTTACAGATGATATCGATAATGAGCTTAGGTAGCCCGAAACGTCTATCATAATAACTGTTAATTTTTTATTATATATTGCCATAAGCATGTGTTATTAAAACATAATAAAATGGTATCTTTTCCTACATTGTTAGCTACATTTATATATATATATATATATATATATATATATATATATATATATATATATATATATATATATATATATATATATATATATATATATATATATATATATATATATATATATATATATATATATATATATATATATATATATATATATATATATACATATAGATAGATAGATAGATATATATATATATATGGGAGCAATCAAGTTAATTTTATAGTTATTTTTTAAAGAATTCTGCCTAAAAACCACTTCCTTCGTCACTAGATTGCCATATTTTTTCGAGGTAGCTAAATCTGGCACCCTGAGAAAGTGCAAACTATACTACTACTATACTACTGTCACTGCTCAAATTTTGGCTTTTGAATATCATTTGACGGAATTAAACACGCTGTAAATGGTGTACTTAAAACTCTTTAAGATTTTAGGAGTCTTAATTATTACACCTGGCAAAATCTGGCCTAGAAAAAAAACAAGGGTAGCGCCACCTACAGGAATATAAGCGTAATGAAAACTAATCTAACGGTTTTTTGAGCTCCGAAATTACGATATTGCGCAGTATAAATAAATTAGAATTCTGTAATTATATTTCAAATAACTCTCATTTCTTCCCCTCTGTGAATCTTACATACACAAACACACCCGCAGATTGGGCACAAACACAAACACACAAATACACAATCACAAATAAAAACAAACGAGCTCCACATAGGCATTCTGGGCATTAAACAAACTAAATTAAAATCCTGAAATTTAAATTAAACCCTTTTTATGATGACGTTGCACAAATTTTAAACTCAAAAGATTTTAATTTGCATTATAACTGTTGCAGGAAATTGAAAATAAAGACCTAGTTATTATAGTTATATTAATGTTCCTTTGAATAAAGAGAGATCATATATTATATATATATATATATATATATATATATATATATATATATATATATATATATATATATATATATATATATATATATATATATATATATATATATATATATATATATATATATATATATATATATATATATATATATATATATCAGTTCACAAGGGGGAATTTTCTTGGAAATTCACCAAGGATTCGATAGGGTCTTCCTCTGTCTTTATTATTATTATTATTATTATTATTATTTATTATTATATTATTATTATTATTATTATTATTATTATTATTATTATTATTATTATTATTATTAACGGTTTAATTGCTATTTTAATTCTTGTTTATAATCTTGTTTGTTATTAATATTATTTATTTTGATATTTTTGTTACAGGATTATTATTATTATTATTATTATTATTATTATTATTATTATTATTATTATTATTATTATTATTATTATTATTATTATTATTTTCTTTTTTTTGCTCTTTCTTGGACGGATCACATCACCTCTTTCCCTAATCGAGTATCTTAGGGGTTAAATCTAGGCCGCCCTCAAACTATCGTTACTCCACTCCAGATGACTGCTGTAAAAAGGGGGTTGCCATCTGTTCTTGAAGTTATAATACTATGTGGGGCTCGCTTGTGCTTGTTTGTGCTTGTGTGCATGTGTGTTTTATCCGCGGGTGTGCGTGTATATAAGTGTGTGTGTGTTTGTGTAAGACTCTAGGTTGATAGATCTTGATATTTTTGAGCCTAAGCTTCGCCTTCATCGCAGCTACTCATATCAATGACTCTCTTCACTTTCTTTCTAGCAGCCAGTCTGTATCATTATTATCTTTATATTATCGTTATTACAATATTCATATCCTCTTTTAAAATCTTTAGTTGCATTCCTCTTCCATCGAGGAGAACTTCTGGGACTCGTCTTTCTACATATGCCTTTATAAAACAATAGATTTAACTCAGGGGAGGAAAACCTTAACGTTGAAAGGTTGCAATAAAATTAGCTGTAAGTCAAATATATTACATAAAAGGCATTTTTTATGACATTAGTTTTCTCAACCAGAGATCCAGTGGATTAAGAACCTAAATATGGATTTATTACAAAAACAAAAATGCCGAACAAAAAAGAAATAATGACTGTAAACCAGGGAAAGAGCTACCGGGTAACTAACCTACAACTCTACGACAGAGTTCATAAAAAAATCTGTGGGTATCGTTTAGAAATGACAAATCCCTGATGAGCTCAGAGCATTCGTCTGTGGCAGGAGTTAACAACCTTTCTTTATGCTTATGGACCCACTGAGTCATAACTTTACGTGAGTGAACCTTCATATACTCATATGTAATGTTCATACATTAAATATTTATTTGTAATTAGCTATTAATTAATTCAATCCAAGTTTCTGTGGTCCTCTGGGGGGATCCATGCGGACCCAGGTTGTGAAAGGTAGGAATCTAAAGGGTACCATTTGTGGTAAAAAGTTCATCTTGCCTTTGTTCTTGATTTTAAGATGCTTTATTCTGCTCTTTCAGAGCTTAACATAAGGATTTTTTTAATCTAATTATAAATTTTTTATTATTATTGTTATTATTATTCTGTTCTTTCAGAGCTTGACATAGGGATCTTTAAATTTCATTATCAACAATATTTTTTTTTCCTTTTTTTAAACTGTATTCTGATCTTTCAGAGCTTGACTTAAGGATTTTTTTGAATCTCATTATAAAAAATTTTTTGTTTTACTTTATTCTTATCTTTCAGAGCTTGACATAGGGATTTTTGAATCTCATTATAAACAATTTTTTTTTATTATTATTATTATTATTATTATTATTATTATTATTATTATTATTATTATTATTATTATTATTATTATTATTATAATAAATATTTTTTTTTTTTTACTTTATTCTGCTCTTTCAAAGCTTGACATAGGAATTTTTGAATCTCATAAACAATATATTTTTTTTCTTTTCTTTTTTTAAAACTTTATTCTGCTCTTTTAACATAGGGATATTTGAACCTCATTATAAGAAATATATATATTATATATATATTTAACCTTATTTATTATAATATATATAAATTTATATATTTTTTTGTGTTTTATTTTTTTAAATTTATTCTGCTCTTTCAGAGCTTGAGATAAGGATTTTTAAATCTCATTATAAACAATATTTGTCTCCTGTCCTCAATGTCAATGTCTCTTCTGTTGCTTTTCACATTTTGTGAGTTTTTTGTTTCCAGTTTTCTGCCATTTCCTCTTGTTAATTAAATAGCTTTTAAAAGTATTATTGGACATAATTCTTCACTTTGAGTCTCGATTTATTCTTGGGTTCTTTTGATTTTATTATTATTATTATTATTATTATTATTATTATTATTATTATTATTATTATTATTATTATTATTAACGGTTTGATTGTTATTTTAATTCGTTTTTATTTTTGTTTGTGATTACTATTATTTATTTTAATATTTTTTCTTACAGGATCATTATTATTATTATTATTATTATTATTATTATTATTATTATTATTATTATTATTATTATTATATTATTATTATTATTATTATTATTATTATCAATTCTTTTTTTATTAACTCTTAAAAAAATTTTTAAACTTATAATTTTTTTTTTATTACTATTATATTATATATAATATATAATATATATATATATATATATATATATATATATATATATATATATATATATATATATATATATATATATATATATATATATATATATATATATATATATATATATATATATATATATATATATATATATATATATATATATATATATATATATATATATATATATATATATATATATATACACTCAGATGTCTGCATATTCAACTTCGGTTTAAATGTCAAATAAAT
This sequence comes from Armadillidium nasatum, assembly GCA_009176605.1. Classification (NCBI taxonomy): domain Eukaryota; kingdom Metazoa; phylum Arthropoda; class Malacostraca; order Isopoda; family Armadillidiidae; genus Armadillidium; species Armadillidium nasatum. The sequence continues at coordinate 43,016 of SEYY01014138.1, read as the reverse complement.
TTCTTCTTCTCTATTATGACAATAATCTATTCCTCCCTAGGCTAAAAGTTTTCTTTGATCCTTTAAAGAAATATCCCTTTTTGAGGGAAAAACGATGAACTCTTGGGAGAATTTGAAAGGATAGGGGGGGAGGGGGAGGGGGGTTGGAGAGTTGAGCTGTGGGGTGGGGGGGAGGGAGTAATGAAATATTCGTTTGGGAAGAAATAGTTTAAAAAATGTGATTATAGAAAGTACAATGTTCCATTTATTTCAGATGGAAAAGGAATAATCGATTTTATTTATGTATAATGGGAAGATAGATATATATATATATATATATATATATATATATATATATATATATATATATATATATATATATATATATATATATATATATATATATATATATATATATATATATATATATATATATATATATATATATATATATATATTAAACTAAATTTTTGTTTAAATTAAAAAAAAAAAAAAAAATCTCTAGTTTTGTAGGAAATGACGTATATAATATTTTTTCATCTGAATGGAGTTAATAAATTAATACAATTTAAAAAAAGTTAATTTGAGTGTTATAGGACGAGCGAGATTGATTTATTTTTATAATTTTTTTTAAAAATAAGATTTTTGTCCATCTACGTTAACTTACCATACCTGCCTTAATTCTATCTACCATAACATGGGCTAACTATAGCATCAAAAGCCTTTGTTCTATATGGATCGAACTTCTGGAACAACTATTCTTAACCACACTAACCTACCATACTTGACTTAATCCAACTCAACCTAACTTAATCTAACTGCGGTAGAGAAAAAAAACTACTTACATGTATTGGTAGAACCAAAGTGGGGCAGCTTTTATCGGAATCTGAAAGCCCTGATAGACCATAAATCACCGACATTTCATAAAACAAACAAACGTACAATATCAAAGAACTATGTCAAATAGAATCTTGGGAAAAGTCAAAGATATTCAAGTCATAAAGACAGAACTCAAAAAGATCATAGTCAATTTCTCAAGAATTTGCAGTTGCATTATTTTATTTATCTATTTTTGATTTTATTTTTTTTTCTCATATTTAAATTGATTTTGGTCAGTCATTTACCAATGAAAATAATGTTTTGCATCCTACAAAAAAAAAAAAACGCTTTTGAATTTTATCAAATTTATTCGATCATTTGAAGCTGAATACGCCAAAATACGTTTGAGAAGCGAATAGGTTAATGAATCCGTCTGGTGTGACGGAGGTTTCAAGTTCGATTTCTAGATTCTCTCTCTCTCTCTCTCTCTCTCTCTCTCTCTCTCTCTCTCTCTCTCTCTCTCTCTCTCTCTCTCTCTCTCTCTCTCTCTCTCTCTCTCTCTCCCCCAAATTGAGTTGCTGAATCTGCAAATTTTGGTTGAACTGAATAGAAATAAGAATCCGATTCAGATTTTTAAGTCTTTTTGAATCTGAATTGGAGTCGAGTTTGAAAATCTGTTTGATTCGGAATCAGAATTAGACTCTAAATTTCAGACTTGTACTGCCTCCGATTCCTATATTTATTATCTTTCCTGCTAATGAATATTTTCAATTTTCCTTTAGTGCAGAGGCTCCTAACCTTTATTTTGCTTTTGGGCCTTCATGAGTCCTAACTTGACGCAGTCCTGACATCCGCATATACTCATATGTAATATTCCTAAATCAAATATTTATTTGTAGGCTAGGAAAAGCTAATAATTAATTAATCCTATTCAATATAATATGTAAAAAATTCTAAATTACAAATTTTGAAAATTTTAATTCATAAAACTTTTAATTGATACAATTTTTGTTTAACATTGCTGAAATTACAAGTGATATCGATGACAAGATGGTAGTTTCACCAATGCTATGTGACTCTCCAGATTTTACCATTATTTTGCTCCTTTTATGCGATGCTAATTAACAGCAATCTTTATTGTTTGCTTGTTTACTAAACATCTGATCCAAATTTGTGTTTTCCTTGAAAATTGTCTTATAGTTTCAGAAAATAATACACCGATTTATTTTTCTTTTCGCTGTGTCTTGTCTAAAAATGGTGATCGAAGCTTAATTGGCTTCATGCTATAATTAGACAGCACAAACATACATATAAGACAAATTGGTTATGTGGTATTCTCTGGTTCTGTAATAAAACCCTGCGACAAATATTCAGTCAAATATTTTCTTGTTTTTTTTTCTTTGCTTGAGCCATTGATAATTTGAAAATAAATTATTAACCACAAATATTTAATGTTGGAAATAATAAAAATAAAATAAAATGTTGACCAATAACGTTCAATAACAGTAACAATAGATTACACCACGACGATGTCTATTACGCACTATAGCGTGAAATGGCTGCCTCTGACTGACTAACTCTTTCTAGATAAGTCGGTGCTTAAAAATGTTTTTTCCTTCGAGAATTTTCTATGAACAGAACATTTTTTCGTGGCCTAAAGAAGATTCAAGAAAATATGAGTGTCTTCTAACTGGGAATTTATGGACTTTTTCTATGATATTAGTTTATTTTATTATTTTTATTTAACAAATTATTTTATTTATAATATTTTTTAATGAATTCCTTAGTTCATATTATGGAACCCAGGAATAACATTTTCAATTTGAGGACCCCCTCAAAGCTTCTGTTTTTACCCTAGGGGTCCATATAGACCCCGGTTGGGAATCGTTGCTTTAAGGTATAATTTCGCAAATAAATGGATTAGAATGAAAATTAAATCAAACTGAAAGTACCAAAATAATAGTTAACATTTGGAACTTAAATTTTTTTTACCGCATAAAAATAGCACAAACTTATTTGATTTATTCAATCCACTTATAGGTGAACGTTTAAAGAGTGTTATTCAAGTTTGATTATTTACTGATGCTTTTTAAGGTTTCAATTTTTTTACGAAGTATATATATATATATATATATATATATATATATATATATATATATATATATATATATATATATATATATATATATATATATATATATATATATATATATATATATATATATATATATATATAAATATATATATAAATATATTACACAATATTTTGATAGCAAAATCTAAATAATTCCCAATTAAAATATAAGTAAGAAAGATGACAAAAGAATTTTCAGTTAAAGAAAATTTGATACGTAAATGATTCTAGAAAGATTGGTCTACATAAATTGAATGGTGTTGGAGAACCCATTATCAAACCAAGATTAAACACTGAAAATCTTTTTCATTTTATTCCTCTATCATATATGAATGATTTCTCTCTCTCTCTCTCTCTCTCTCTCTCTCTCTCTCTCTCTCTCTCTCTCTCTCTCTCTCTCTCTCTCTCTCTCTCTCTCTCTCTCTCTCTCTCTCTCTCTCTCTCTCTCTCTCTCTCTCTCTCTCTCTCTCTCTCTCTCTCTCTCTCTCTCTCTCTCTGAAAAAATACTACTTTACTATGATTACAATTACTAGTTTTGAATGTGTAAGACAAAGATAGTGGGAAAAAGAAGAAGTAAGTGTTTTCCCAGCTTTACCAATTGAGTACATACAATAATTAACAAAGGGCGAGACTGTGAAAATCCAAGTAGGGCGATCTGTCTTCAAAGGAGGAGTTTTGTGTGTTATCAGAAGATTCAGAAGTGCTCCGTTCATTTTATTTGTGTTAACATATAGAACGCGATGCAACAGTTCTACCTGCCAGAGAGGGATTGGAGATTGTCATTGAGAACAGGAGAGGTTGATAAAGCGAAATTGACTATTCTACTTTGTCAAGGAGTTCTAAATGAGTGAAACCACCTCTGATATGTGTAACATTTTCCAAACAAGGACATAAGATAAGAAAATAAATATTAATCATATGAAGCAATATGAAGAAGTTCTAAAAACTCCTCAGAATACCTAATCTGCTAAAACTTGTTTGATGAGAGTTACAATATGATTCTTTCATGAAAAATTACAAGAAGATACCAAAAATTTAAAGTACAAAGGAAGATTTGAGTTTCGTACTTTTGAAGATGTTATTGTTATGTGGAAGTAGATAGATGAAGGAACTAAGTTTTGAGATATTTACAAGAACCATAATTTCTATACCTAATTATGAATATATTTTTGCAAATTTTTGTGAAACAATTTCTGCTATGCAAATCATAGGATATTCTTTAAAACACGAATAGAAAGGCCCATATATAAGTTGAGTTCATGTAAATTTTAAGAAAGTTTGAGGGCGATTTGAAAACTGTTCACAATTTTATGCGTTAAAGGATTAAATGGTTCTTATTTATGATCGACTAATTTGATTTCTAACTGCTTTTTATTATATTTATTTATTTTAGGTTGTTAGTTCTGTTGTTCTTATTCATTTATCAATCTTCTATAACTGAAAACCACAGGAAAACATGATGTCATATAATATAGTAATCTTACTTCTATTTCACTTGGATAATCTTGATTAACCCATGTTGCTTCTATCTCTAATTACTTTTATTTTATTTATTCAGTTATTTAAGAATATCAAAAAGGAAATAAAATAAATATATATTTTACAGGAGAGCAATTATTATTTTTAGTTTGTAATGCTATTTCACGGTTAAAAAATTTTAAAATTCTGATATCTATGGATTGGAAAGGTTGTTCTCCATTTCAAAAATAAATAAATAAATAAAAATAATAATAATAATAATAATAATAATAATAATAATAATAATAATAATAATAATAATAATATCTAAAAAAAAAAAAAAATTCCTTGGGTCTTTATATCAGCTACATTTTAGCTTTAATCAATGATTAAAGCTAAAATGTAGCTGATTCTTGTAAAATTTCTTATACTTTATAAAGTCTATGTAAAAGTCATAGACTATGGTAAAAGTTCTACATTTCACAATCTTTTTAGCGATCTAGCAACACGTACATTTAACAATATATGTACTTTGCAAATTTGCATCATAACTCAGCTGTTTATCTATAGGTAATTCGAATGAATAAAATGTATAATTTTTCGTGTAAAAACGTGTAAAAGTTTTAAGATGTTGTAAATTTTGGATTTCCACTATACAAGTATGGGTACTTAGGAATATACAATGTTCGTTACTTCAACGTCAAGTTTGTCGAATAATTTTCCATGTTCAGTAACAGGCTTTGCAATGTTGTTCAAAATTGTGACATCAAATTATTTTAATATCAAAATGTCGTATAGAATTTTTTTTTTTAAATGAAAACTAGCTATTCACATCCATTTAGGCCTTGATATTGTTGGGATTTGATATTAAAAACTTATATCATTATATGCAACTTTGTATCTTCCCTCATATACTCTAATTTAATGGAAATTTAGGGTTAATTCATATTTAAAGATAAACATAAAGGAGGTCTGTAATTCATATTGTAACTCTGATGACTACAGTTTTAAAGTTTAAAACTCAAGAAAATAAAATATTAGTAATTAGTGATGGTAGCTACATTGATTTATCAGGACTATCCTAGTGAAATAGAAGTAAGATTACTATTTACTTTGAAAGTCTTATCATAGATTTAAATTTTTACCATGCAAATAATTAACCTGACCCTATAATTATGCATAAAACATACTTTTAAGCTAAATTATAAATAAATACTGTATGTCAACAAAGCTAATATGCAAAATGAGTCCTCAATACCCTGAAGGATTGTCAAAAATATCCACCAAAAAGTGCAGGAGATTCAAAATAAACTCAGGGTTATTATGCATGGTTCGCCTCTCTTACCTGGTATTTAGTTGTTATTCATGATATAAACCGGAAATGTAATGTATATTGAAGAAAAATAATAAAAATGGGTTGGAAAAATTCAAATTTAAAAATAGTTAATTAAAGTATTAAAAATCCTGTTATAAAATGATTTAATTAGGCTGATTATACAGAATATGCCTGTGCCTTATAGCAATATAGGAAGAGAATATTATCACAATAATTATCAATATTTTATAACGTTACTAGGTATTTGAAATATTTAAAAATTATATAGCACCTTTTTATTTATTTTATTTTATTATTCAAATTAGGCCTATTTGCTGGCTGCTAACATACATTTACCCTTCAAGTCAGCATACATTTACCCTTTAAGTCAAGAGTAGGTTAAGTCAAACTAGTTTGTTAGATTTAACAATTTATGTACCTACATTAGTATCAGTATATTTTCCAATTATCTTTCTCCACTCAATTTCTTACACTATATTGTTAAAGTTTCACATGAAAACAAAACTTTATAATGTTTGAAACGTATTTTTGTTACCTTAAGGGTATTTTAATTTAACAAATTTGATTTTTCAAACCCATTTTCATTGTTGTTCTTCAATATACATTACATTTTCAGTTTATATTTTGAATAACAACTAAATACTAGGCAAAAGATGAACCATTCATATTTACCAAACCCAGGTACTAGATCCAATATTTACTGAGTTTTAAAATATTGCACATCCAAACAACAATAACTCCTCCATCCTTGAATAAGGCTAATTCTACCTGTGAGCAGTGGCAATATTTGTATATAATAAAAGGGCTTTAAAAGCAGTCATGCTATATCTAATAATCTATTCTGATTCAACTATTTTTTAGAGGTTAGAAAGAGATCTATTATTACTCATATTTTATAGTAAACCAATCCAAAAATTAACAACTCTATTAACGGTAGAGATAATGACTCACATGCTTGAGGGCACTGGTTCAATCTCACTTTGAGATATTACATAGGAAAATAGAGACACTTAGAAGCCACAAGGGCCTATCAAGACTGTCCCAGTCCAAACAAATATTAACAATAACAATACTAATACATGCACAAAAGACTAGGTCTATCCCATCCCTAGTTATCAGTTCATTCATGCAAAGATAAAAGTAAAACTAAGCCCAATTATACATGCAATATTCAATGAACCATCACCCACTACAAAAAACTGCCATTAGGCTTAGTCATAGGTTGATCTGTTGATCTAAAAATTCATATATACCTGCCAATTTAGCTTACTCAGGTTATACTATATATATAATACCTAAACCATCCATATATCTATCTAGCCCCCTTTTAAATTTGACAAGAGAATCACAGTCAGCAATCTCTTGTGGCAAGCTATTCCAAAAATTAACTCTATTACTGAAAGAGTATTTTCTTAGATCGAGATGGCATGGCTTCTTTTTAATTTTCTTATCATGTCCTCTAGTTACTCTTCCATGTTAACTTAATAATATATGACATGAGAGTGAAATTTAGTGTTGTATTGCTTTTGGGACCTCTTCAAGAATGAATATGACCAAAGAATGAAAGCTCATGTTTGTGGCATATCTACTGTGTATTGTGAAGGTTGTAATATCTTTCAATGTGAGAATACATCAAAACTTAATTCCATTTCTGAAAAGTGCTATTCTTTTTCTTTTTTTCTGAAGATTTCCAGGCAGGAGAGATTTTCTAGTTTTTCAGTTATTTAAGGATCAAAAAGGAAAAATTTGAATTGGAAATATTTGTGAAGTAATAAAAGAATAAAAAAATTTTTGGCTTAATTTTTTCAAAATAATAATAATGTCATAATGAGTAAATTCTAAAAAAAAATTTTTTTTTGTTTTTTTTTTTAGCTTTTTTTTTTTTTTTTTTTTTTTTTTTTTTTTTTTTTTTTTTTTTTATTTATTTTTTTTTTAATGTATTTTTTTTTAAATATCCAAGGAAAATAAGTTCTACCTCTCATTATGCCCTTTTTATTTTCTTTCCATGGGAAATCTTTTAAATTGTTTTAATAAAACCTTCTATAGGTTTTATATGAAGTATTATTCAACATTTTGTCAAGTATAGAGTTAACCTCTATTTTGGTTAACTTTAAATTAGAAATTTATTTCTTGCCTAGTATACTTAATATTTTTTATTTTTTTTTTTATTAGGTTATATATTACTTTTTTTAGGAATTATTTATTAAATTAAAAAAACATTGAAATCTGTATTATCATCATTTCTTAATCTAAATATATAAGTTTGATACAATTAATATATAATAGTATATATATATATATAATATAATATATAATATATATATATTATATATATATATATAATATATTAAATGTTAATGATAATAATAATAATAAAAAAAATAAATTATAAATAAAAAAATAAAAAAAAAATAATTTAGAACAATGAATTTACTATACAAGTTTAAAATACTTAAAATTAAAAAAAGAAAATACCTTAACATTCTGAAATCCAAATATTCACAAAACAAAAACATATACAACTATTTTATTTTAAAATCTTATTTTTTATTTTTTATTTTATTTACAGATTGCTTGAAACTTATTTTGAAAACCTGATTTTTTAAATCAGTAATAATGGAAACCTATTTAATAAAAATTTTACATAACACCATAGAATAAAATTATTTGTCATCCTTTATTTTGAAATTTTAAAAAGTCATTAAATAAATGAAAAAAACCTTTGTGTGAATAATCACGGTATTATTTTATTTAATGGTAAGTTTTCTTTTCCTGTTAGTTATTTAATAGTTAAATTTTTATAAATATTTGCATATTAACATTAAATTATATATATATATATATATATATATATATATATATATATATTATATATATATATATATATATATATATATATATATATATATATATATATATATATATATATATATATATATATATATAATATATATATATATATATATATATATATATATATATATATATATATATATATATATATTAGTGATGGGAGTATTAATCATTCATTTTCATTAGCAAAATCTGGTCAATTGTCTGCTGATTATTTTAGCATTTATAATATATATATATATATATATATATATATATATATATATATATATATATATATATATATATATATATATATATATATATATATATATATATATATATATATATATATATTATATATATATATATATTGTCACATAAATGTCTCTGCTCCACCCTCTTAAAACTACTGAGATTGAAAGTCTGTTTAATAATGGAAGCCAAATATGCTTTCCAAGATGAAATTAGATTATCCCAGAAATTGGAGAAAGATTGTTTCTGCATCACAATTAAGAGCTCTAAATTTAAAGTCCTAGAATATTGTGTGTATGTCCAGATTCTCACATATTAAAAAATTTTTAAAATCAATATTCTGAAGATACTTCAGTGTTTCACTTGCTCTTGACCCCAGATATGCGCTTATAGAGAACAAAGTACTGGTCATAAATTAATAAAATTTGCCACCAACAAGCCTTGGGGAATGAGAATCGTGCTGCTGACATCACAACAAGTGTTGGAAGATCAGCATTATCATCAAAGCATATGTTCACACGCTTTTCCATGTTACAGAAGGCTCCTTGCTAAAGTCCCTTGGAAAAACCCTGATCTACAAACAAGGATTTAATTTTGCACATGCTTACGAATGTGTGACAAGTGGCGCAACCTCATGATTCTACCTAGTTTGTTCTATCAAGTTTTTTCTGAAATAGGATAAAGAATAAAGAAAAGAGACAATGAAATTCTCTCTTCCTTATGAAATTGTTAAATTTATTAAAATAATTAAAATTTTTAAAATATACTTTTTTCAACTTATCTTCAAATTTTTAAAATTGTAAAAAAATTCCTAATTGTACCATCACATATATATATATATATATTATATATATATATATATATATATATATATATATATATATATATATATATATATATATATATATATATATATATATATATATATATATATATATATATATATATATATATATATATATATATATATATATATATATATATAATTTTATTTTATTCTTTTAATATTTGACATAAATTAAAGTTCTTTCCTATTTGCAGAGTGGAAGGTTCCTTTTTAAGTCTTAAGTCATACAGTATGAATAATAATAACTGAAAAATTACAATTCATTTAATTTATATACGTACATACTACAATGTCATCAAAGAAATCATCTGACTCCATTAAACGTGAGGTAGTTATCAAGTATATTGGCCATATAAAGGGAAAAACCTGAAAAGTTATGAGTAAATTGCATTTTTGATTGGAACTTTTTCTTTGTATTACAATAGAATTTAATACTTTTGGAAAAATGAGACTAAATACACAGTTTAATCAAATTAGATTTATCACATGTGACTTGTAACATTTGTTGTCATTAAAAATTGTATTGTACTTTTATTGAATGTTGTGTTTGGTACTGTAGTTTAAAACAAAATTGCAATTTACTTATTTTCAGCTATACCTTCAAGAATTAGCACAATATCTGCACAATTTTCAGAATTTATTTTTTTATTATTTTATACAGCAACACCCTTATAAAAATAGGAAATTGTGACTGTCAATGCATGAGAGCTGTTTTGGATTAAAAAAACGCATCCTAGAAGAAGTATAATATTAAGAGTATATAATTTCTTTTGCTTGCACCTAAAACCTTCACAAAATGTAGTAGGGCCTACAATAATTCAATGACAATTTTTTACTGTTAATCATCATTAATATTTTGTTTATTGTTATTTCATTATCATTTAAATTAGTATGTTGGTACAAAATGTTTCCTATGCTATTTATGAAACCTAGAAATATTAGGAAAAAAATCTTTTCGAACATATGTTTTAAATTGAGAAAGACTTAAAATATTTTCTCCAGTTTCAACAACAGTAAAACTATACTTGTAACTTACTTTTCAAAGGTAATATTTACACAAACCCATTATATTCAAACTTTGAGATATTAAGATAGAAGAGATAAAATTGACCTTCACATTACTTATGGCCACGTTCCATTTATGTCATCATTGTATTTAGAATTTCTAGTAGCTGACTAATTGTCATATGATCTGATCATTTTCTCGTATATATATATATATATATATATATATATATATATATATATATATATATATATATATATATATATATATATATATATATATATATATATATATATATATATATATATATATATAGGGGCCTATATCAGTTATTCACAACTTGCTTCATTTTAAATGTTGTCAGTAGGTGAGGGTGATGAAATAGTGGCATGAGTGGGTGTGAATTATTCATATATTGAACTATAATTGCATGTTTAAGCATATTTTTATGGAAGTGTTCTTATATCATATGAGTAACTACTTAATGAAGGTATTGTTTTCAAAAAATTTTTATTATGACCATCAAGATGCAGTGCGTATATCACAAAACTTTCATATATTATATATATATATATATTATATATATATATATATATATATATATATATATATATATATATATATATATATATATATATATATATATATATATATATATATATATATATTGACACAGGTGAGCGTTTCTGCCATGTCATTTCTTCGTGGATCATCGAATTATGTGTGGTGTACTACTTCAGTGCTTGGGAAAGGAGCCACTGGGGCTGTGTTTCAGGGAGTTGATCGTGTAAGTTATTTAGTTGATATTATGCTTAGTAAAAAAATTTATTTTACTGATTCTAATTAAAAAGTGAGATATTTACATTCTTACACTTTAGTTAGATGACATTTCTCAAGTAGACGATAAAAGGGAACTTTAATGTCAAATGTTCTTAAATTATCAGTCATCTTTGCTTCTCTTAGATGAACTGTTAAGTTTCTTTTTATACTTCTATTTCTTGTGTTATAATGCCTAAAATTTATATAAACTTTTTATCCTTTAGTGTGATACTTTATAATGTATCACACCATTGATTCACCATTGTCACAACTTTTTGTTCATTACTTCTTTAATTTTAAATTTTGTCTGAATGACATTGAACTATTCATTCTTTTCAAATTTTTGCAGTAGACATCTTCTAGTACTATGTTTTCTATCTTAAAATATTAATAAAAAATTTCCTTTGCTAACGTTCCACATTACCTTTAAAAAAAAAGGAAAAGAAATTCAGTTCTACATTTGTACAGGAGTCATTTTTGTAGGTTTATACTTAATTTCTTATTTAATGGCCATTTTTTCTTCTTATTTTAGCGTATTTTATATTTTTAATATTATGTTTAAATAAAAGGAGTTTTTGATTTTGACCTTCATATTCTTTTGCTGTATTCAAACAACACTGACATCACATTATTTCATCTTAATTGAAGAATTTTGATATCTGGATTATTTTTATCAAGATTGTTTTGTAATTTACAAATAAATTGAAAGTTTGTACATGTCTCTTCCATTTTTTTTTTTTTTAAATTCGTAAAACTTTTCTGGTTTTTTTTTATTGAATCATTTTTTTGTCATTGCTCTATATCAGTTTCTTTTATGGTTAAGACATGCATCAAATGTGAGTGATTTGCTTTCTTTATGGTATCTTCATCAACATAGTGTAATAAGTGAATAAATAAGTAGATTGTTTATTTGGAAAGAAATAAAGTATTATGATATTTTTTATATTCTTTTAAGAGTTTATGAAATTAATTCATTCAAATTGTGATAAATACATATGAAAGAAGCTATTAACAGTACTTTTCAATTGCAAAATGATAAAAAATGTCTTACATATTCTTCCAAAATATTATTGATATAAAACATCTATAATAAACAAACTCATTTGGAATTGAAATTGTAAAAATTTTCATTTTATAAAATGAAAAATTGAATTCCAGATGCAAGACTTGCAATTTCATTATTTTGATTAATGTTCAGTATCGTTTTAAACTAAAATTTTACTTTAAATTCTTTAAGAAAATTTATAATAAGTGAATTATATATAATTAAATAAGGTATGAGAGACTTAGGTTTTGCCAAAGTTTTAAACGAGCAAAATAGAGTGCATTAAAATGGAATATTTTTATGAACAAAAACAGAGGCTATCACATAATATTCACATCTTTCTCTTATTTGGTTAATACCATAACATAAAAGTACAAAATATAAAAGTAATTAAATTTGTTTCCTTCTCTCTACATATTGTTAAAATATCTTGATTTTTAATTATCGTATGTGTTTTATTTTATTCTAAGTGATAAAATACCCGTTATATATCATCAGAAACTGTTCTAGCTAAGACAGTCATTTCCGAAAGCTTTATCAATTTATCTAACCATATCATCTCTAAAGAATTTAGATACCATTTTTTAGCTTTAGAAAATTTTTTTCCTTTTTCTTCCCTCCAAAATAAATTTTAATCACTTATCATCTTTTTTTTTTTTTTGGGGGGGGGGGGAAATATAGGTATAAGTCGTCTCCAAAACAAAACTCAAGACATTGTAAAGCCTTCTCACATCACTACAATCTCATATTTAATCTTACTTACAGTATACTGAAGTAAAACATATTAGCTTGTCATATCATCAAAGATTGTGTCATAGAGTTATTGCTTATATATAAAGGAATGTAAAAATATATAATATAATTTTTTTTTGTTCTTGCAAATTTATCTATTTAGTTTTTTTTTTCTCTCTCTCTTTCTCATTTAACCGTTCTACAAAAGATAGACCCATTTACTAGGCAACTAATACATTTTAATGCTTTTACAGCACACAGGTGAGCCAGTTGCTGTGAAAACATTTAATCAGTTATCTCATATGAGACCTCAAGAAGTTCAGATGAGAGAATTTGAAGTTCTTCAAAAAGTCAATCATGAAAATATTGTTAAACTTCTTGCTATTGAAGAGGAGGTAAGGTGGAGAAGTTTTATAGAAGTTTGTAATAGATAAAATATTGATTTTATTAATTTATTTTTTATTTGAGTTTGAGGGGTTTATGGTTGGAAGGTAGAAATTCTTAAGACAAAAATTTAATGAATTAAATTTCGAAATTAGTTCTTGACCAGAAATAGTGATTATAAATAAATATATTATTTTCTGTTGCTAGAGTGATAGAAATTTATGCTTAAATATTCCCTAAAAAAATTATTTTAAAACTAAGTAAAAGTTTTATGTAAAATAGCAAAAAAGTTTTCATAATGAATGCTTGAATCCAGCATGGTAAAATAATAGATATTCTAGTGTCTAATTCCTTCCAAATAGAAAACTTATTCAGTAAACATTATAATAAAATGCAAAAAATTATAATGCGTTAAAAAGTTAAGATTTTTAAATTACAGTATGACAAAGTAAGATTTTTTTCAGATATATTCCTTTCAGTTTAACTAATAATATTACCAGAAAAGAAGTAAATAGTTAAATTTAGACATTGCAAAAACAAGTGTCAAGTTGACATCTATAGAAATCCCACATATTTATCACCAACTTCTAACAGTTCAATTCAATCAATTCTCCAGCCTTAGATATTAAGAACCATATAATTTCAAAATTAGAAACCAAGTTGTCTTTAAGGTTTTATTAAACCTTTTAAGAAAACTTGCATAATTATGACTGATTTCCCAATTAAAAATAAAAATTGATCAGCGTAAAGGAACATTTCTTTTTCTTTACTACTTTTTACTTTGTTGTGATATGAAATCCATATATGATCGAATGGATTAGAAGTTGCAAGATAGCAGATCATCTTTAATGAACTGAAGGAAAATATTAAGGTTATCTCTGTAAGCCCACCATTATTAATATTGAAACTATAATGTATGAGATACTCAAGTTGTTATTCACTTAAAAAAGAAGAATTTCTGGAGAAATTTGAGAAATGAGAATTATTTTTATATTTTAAGATATTCAAATTTGGAAATAAGTACTAAAATATATTCAAATTTGGAAATAAATATTAAAAAAATTCTAATGTACTAAGTAAGATTCAAAAAAATTTGTAATCACTGTGAATAATTAAATTTTACAGAAGTATATGCTTTATCTTGTATAATAATAATGTTAAAGATATATAAAGAAAAAACAAAAAAAAATTTCAACTGAAATGACATTTTTATCAACATTGCTGATTATTGCTTTATTTTTAAATATATTTTTTGTAATAAAATCTTCAAAAATTTTAAAAGTTGGAAAAAATGTGAACTGGTCTAGCCGTTTCTGGGTTTTACTACACATGGATGATGAGTAATTTTTTTTCTGTGAATTTAAAAACTTCTAAAATAAAACTTAAATATTAGGAGTCAATATCAGTATTGAACTCGTGTCATGTATACATTTATTTAAATATTTATTTACATATCTGGTCTTATATTTAATGTTTTTTACATTTTCGGTTAAGTAATTCCAATATATTGTCTTCTTAAAATTCCAGTTTTAAATTTATATTTAATAAAAGCTTATTAAAAGTTTTTAAACAAATTGCTAACTCTAGAAGTTAAGATTTAGGATACCTTTCTATATGACAACTTATTCCAGAATCGAAATCTTGATAAAAATTGCCCATTTTCTTTGCCACTTACGTAGATGGAGATCTAGTTGCGATAGATCCCTTGTTCAGATTACATACTGGACTGACATCTTAGGAGTTTGAATTCTTTCTTCAAAAGCTGAAGCAACCATCCCTTTTTCTCTAGAAACAAAAAAATTATCATTATACCCTTGCACTCCCTTAGCGGTGAATTAATTCCCATTTCTGAAATTTTCATCTTTATCTTTGAAAGACACTTTTAACTGGTTAGATTATTTTGATAGGTCTGAAAATTATTGTTAAAACCTCTAGTATTTCTAGGCACACAATCCTTTCGGAGTTGACGGCTGTTGTATTAAAAAGTCTCTCCTTCTGTGATTGATCTATATCGGATTATGGATCATACATAGAACAGCGTTTAAGGTAGTCCTTCTAACTCTTGGTTAATGCTGAGGATGGTGATTGGACCTTTTTTTCATCTCCCCTGAAAGAGTCGGCATTCTCATGCTGTCTTTACATAAGGAATTCGTTAAAGCCAAAACATTCCTTCAAACTCTATTTATCTCTCCCCAAAAATAATATCCATCTAGAATTTAAAGAAGCCTAAGAACTTATAAACAAATTGCCATATTCTAGGAAATTAATAGATCCTTCTTAGAAATTGAAATACCAATTTTAGAAGTTGTACCTTTCACTGAGTATGTTCGATTTCAATGTACTATCAGCTAAAGGGCTTCTATATTATGGGTCCTTTTTACCCCAAGAACTTAACACTTGCAACTCACACCTCAATCTCGCAATAGATTTGTCTGTCGTTTGTTTTCTGTATCATTCCCAAAGTATACATAAATTTATACTACCGATCTGTAAGTTGTACTTTTCATCCTTTTTAATTTCTTTCTAATGTCAAACCTTCACCATTTTCTTCAATTTTAAAAATATTGTAGAAATGGTAATTTTCACATGGACTTATTTCTTTGTGAAGAAGACAACAATATCAGCCATACACTCTTCATGTTTGAAATAAAACCATGAAATTTAACTATTTATTTCTGTGTTGGAAGAAAGGCAACATTGATTCAGATGCTCTACAGAAGTTGCATTCCAGTTTCTGCCAGTTGTCTCGCTTCCTATCCCTCACGGAGACTTTAAGAATCTCCTTAAACATTTTTTAAGAAATAACAATTGAACTGGGAAACAATAACTTTTCAGCTATAGTTTGTTAAACCATAGCTTTAGAGATGGGCAACCTAAAATTGTAAAGGGAAAAATATTTGGCTTTAAAAGCAATAGTGATAATTAACAAAATAAAGTACAAACTTATATATATATATATATATATATATATATATATATATATATATATATATATATATATATATATATATATATATATATATATATATATATATATATATATATATATATATATATATATATATATATATATATATATATATATATATATGACAGCAAGATGGAAGGGGAAAAGTAATTGTCATGGAGCTTTGCACTGGAGGTTCCCTTTTCAGCATCCTTGATGACCCTGAAAACAGCCATGGCCTTGAGGAGTCGGAATTTTTGTTAGTTCTAAAACACTTAGGTAGGTATATATATATATATATATATATATATATATATATATATATATATATATATATATATATATATATATATATATATATATATATATATATATATATATATATATATATATATATATATATATATATATATATATATATATATATATATATATATTCGGAAGTTAATGAATTTAAAGGTGGTGGTGTAGCTGAATTGCTTTTAATATTTTCCATCTTTCTTGACAATTCTGTTAAGGTTATTGTTCTTTAATTGTCGTACATGATTTTTTTTTAAGTAAATGCCATACTTGAGTAATTAATATTTTTAGCTGCTGGAATGAAACATCTTCGAGATAATAATTTAGTTCATCGCGATTTGAAGCCAGGCAATATAATGAAGTACATTGATGTTGACGGCTCAACAGTGTATAAGTTAACAGATTTTGGAGCGGCTCGAGAACTGCAGGATGATCAACAGTTTATGTCACTTTATGGTACAGAGGAGTATTTGGTAGGTAGAGATTTTCACAGTTTTACTTTTTTAAATTATTATTATTATTATTAGTAGTAGTAGTAGTACATTTTAAGAATATTAAGATGGATATGTAAGATAAAAGTGATTTGAATAAAGAAAATGTTTAATTGCCAAATAAAGAAAATGTTTAATTGCCACAATAAATGGGTTTAGCAACCCTTCCTCTTTCCCTTTTTTCTTTTTCATTGTATAATTACTTTCGAAAATCTGTTTATTAGTAGAACGTTAAAAGCCTTTTGCATCTTTTTACATTGAAAATTTGGTGGAGAAAAAGATATCTCAGTAGTGGTTTTGTAAAAGAAGCATTTTTTTAAAAGAAATAGGTCATTAATTAAGTCATTTCCCTGAATTCGCTGGTTTTGATGTTTTATTTTAGTGCAAGTACCCTTCAGTATTCTATTGGTGTTGTAGTCCTTGAAATTTCTCTATATTTTAAGTCTAAAACCAAATGTTTAAATAAATAATTTTAAAAAAAATATATTTGAAATTTGGTTTTTATATTTTTTATTTAATAAATAATTTCAGCATCCTGATATGTACGAGAGAGCAGTTTTGCGTAAGACTGTTGGGAAGTCCTTTGGAGCAAGTGTAGATCTTTGGTCCATAGGTGAGTCTTGGGTATAATGTGGTAAGCTAATTTTATTAGTAGTACTATTGTTAAAGATATTCTGAATTAGTTTCACAACCTTATCGTTTTTTTTGTTTTTTTTTTTAAAATCATTTTGATGATTATAATTGTAGTCTTAGTATTATAAAGCACAGTTGCTGTATAAATTTAAGCTTTGTTGAAAACTCAAATAAATTTTGCTTTTTGAATTAACCTAAATTAAAATTTCGCTCTATGAGCATATATAAACTTTTATTATAATGTGCACAGAAATTATTCCTATATGTTAATTTGACGTTTGTTTATCGCCAGGCGTTACTCTCTATCACGTAGCAACAGGGCAACTCCCCATTTCGACCTTATGGAGGCAGGAGAAATAAAGAAACTATGCACTTAATCACTACCGAAAAATCTCCTGGGGTAATTTCTGGGGTTCAAACATCTGAAAACGGACCAATTGAATGGAGCAAAGAACTACCAGAAACTTGTCAACTTTCTATGTAATTATTATTAATTATTATTATTATTAAACATACACAAACTGAACATAGTTCACACTTTACAAACTCTGATGTATATCGTCAAATATCTCGGTTACAATTCTACCTTATTATTACCGTTTTTTCAAACCCTCTAATAATTTTCGACCATTTTATATTAACCATTCAATAGATATACAAAACCTTCTTTGGAAGATACTTTGCATAGGATCACCTTTAACCGCTCAATAACAGTAAATTGGATTATATTAAAACTTTTTTTATTTATTTATTTTTTTATATTTATTTTTTAAATCTTCCCTCCTTCATTTTCAATTCTGAGCCTACCTCGGTATATAGAATTATATAATTTGTAAATTAAATTTTCAATGATGATTTTCTAGCGCTTTAACCCTCTTATTTATTTACCCCCCCCCCCCCCCCTGTTTTATTCGTAATTTGAAATGAAATGTTATTTTCCTTTCATTACCACATTTATAAATTATAATTATTATTAATAATAATAATTAATAAAAAATAAAAAAATGGATTAAGCATTAAAAATGTAATAATAAAAAAAAAAAAAAAAAAAAAAAAAAAAATAAAATATATAATATATTATATATATATATATATATATATATATATATATATATATATATATATATATATATATATATATATATATATATATATATATATATATATATATATATATATATATATATATATATTATATATATATTAGTGATTGAACGATTAATCGGCATTGGCAAAATCAGCGTATTTTTTTGTAATCGTCATCGTTAATTTTCTGCCGACTATTTTGCCGATTAATCTACATATATTAACTTACAAATATCTCTGCTCCACCTTCTTCTATTGAGAGTGAAAGGCTGTTTAGTAGTAGGGGCTCAAATATACACTCCCAAGGACTAAATCGAATTCCCCAGAAACTGGAGAAAGATTGTTTTTGTATCACAATTTAAGAGCTCTAAATTTAAAGGTAATAGAATTTTGCAAGTCTGTCCATGTTCTCATATGTTAAAAATTTTTAAAATCAATTTTCTGAAAGATACCAGATGTGTCCCACTCACTCTCGGCCCCAGATATGCCCTTATAAAAATCTAAGTACTGGTCATAAGTTAATAAAATTCGTATATGAACATCTTCAATGAGTTCGTAAATCATTTGGATGACGAGGAACTCCGTACTGGCTGATTTCATCAGGATGGCTTCACATGCCACGCATCCAACGTCATCATGTACGAAATCGAATCCTTCTTTAAAGAATGGGTAACTTCCAAGGGACTTTGGTCACCAGGTCGTCTGACCTTACCCAGCCGGGCTTCTTCCTGTGGGTCATGCTGAAATGGAAAGTGTATCTATACAAGCCACGAACTCTAATGCAACTGAAATACAACATTCGACAGGTAAATGACACTGAGACTCCCATTATGTTGGTGACAGCCTTCATTAACATGGAAAAGTGTGTGTTTTCATGACTTAATTCTATTGGTTATCACTTCCAACACTCATTGTGATGATACTGCGAATCTCACACACCAAGGTTTGTTAGTGGCAAGTTTTATTAACTCATGACCAACTTTGATATCTACAAGAGCATATCTGGAGTCGAAAGTGAGTGGGGCACCATCTGTTACATATTAAAATTAAATGTATAAAATAAAGAATAAAGAGAAACGAAGTTAATTCTTCCTTAAAAAATTGATTAAAATAGTGAAAATTTCTAAAATATACTTTTTCAAATTCTTAATAGTCCCATTTGTATATATATATATATATATATATATATATATATATATATATATATATATATATATATATATATATATATATATATATATATATATATATATATATATATATATATATATATATATATATATATATATATATATATATAATATTTTCAGAGGTTTATGTAAACTTGTAACTCCACTTTTAGGGGGCCTTTTAGAGGTAGACCCGCAGAGAATGTGGAATTTTGATGAATTTTTCTCTGAAGTGACAAAACTATTGAGCAAAAGAGTGGTTCATGTTTTCTTTGTAAACAGAGTTCAGCCATTGATCATTTATATGGATCCTGAGCAAAAGTAAGGTTTATTTTCCGTTCTTTTATTTTTATTTGGTAAGGTTCCTACTACAGTTTTAGAGACAAAATATCTCCTCCATTTTTATTATTATTATTATTATTATTATTATTATTGTAATTTTAAATGTTTTTATCTCACGGGTGTTGCATTATTTTAGGAGGGGCACTTTGTTACAAATTTTCTTCCTAAAATCCTTATGATAGATTGAACCATGACCTTCAAGAACGGGAGTCATCATTTTACCATAATGCCACATTGGAAAAATTTCATTAGATATCACAGAGATATTTGATAAAAAAAAAACATCCTTAGAAGTATTTATAATTAGAAAGAATGTGTGGTAGTAAGACGTTTGAGTTTTCAGTTAGGAAAGGATGAAGGAGAAGTTTCTTATCGTGTTCTTGTCTTAATCGACATTTGACCAATATATGATACATTGAGAGGTCACTTGTATATTCTTTTACTCATGTTACATATCCTTTATCATAAATCTAAATACATTATTTGACTAAAGTTTCTTTTTCATATATTAATTATTTTTTTACACTACAAAATGTTATTAAACCAGATCAAATAGTCTTTATGAAATGATCTATAACATAGCAAACATATTTCTTATTAACATTACAAAATGTCACTGAGCTCTATAGATTGTCTAAATCTTAATGTGTACATTGTAGCATTTGAGTTTCACTAATATTAATAATGAAAATAATAATTAAATGAAGTTTTATATTATTATTTTGTGATGTTTTTAATATAACTAAAGCAAAGGAAATGGGATACTTTTTAATTTGGCAATATAATTACCTCTTTTGGTTCCAGTAGTAAGTTTTATGTGAATTTTCAATGCATTTATTATTGCAAAGTTCTGATTTAAAATCTACGATTTTTTTTTTTCAGCAGTTTCTCTTTGCAACACCTCCAAAATCTTCAACATCTTGTATATGAACAAACGGACGTTGACCCCACACACCAATTACTCTTATTTGATAATAAATTTTATAGCGGCTTAGTCGATGAAAGCAAGCCTGGAAAAACTATCCCAACTACAACGCCAACATTTCCAGTAGTACTATTTTCTAAACAGGAGGATGATGTTACTCTACTCTTACCTAAGGTTCCAGGTAATGTTTTGTGCCAGTGTACCGACAGCTTGGTTCAAGAATCGCCAATGTCATTTTTTATCAAAAAGGAGTTTTTATTTTCAAATGAAAGAATAATAAATGCCATTTATTTGTAAAATTGACATTCTTTCGTATGATAAAAGAATCTTTTTAGTTTAATGACATTTTCGTAAGAAATGGCGTTTGTGGTTCTTGAATGTAGTTTAGCCTTTGTATTAATAGCTAAAATGTGTGAATATAATTTTCCTACGAAAATTTGTAGTTTGGTAAATAAACTTTAATTTTTGTGAATAATTAAAACAAATGAAAAATGTTTACTCACTCTTTCTCTCTATATATCCTTATGCATCACTTTCATTTTCCTTTCTAAGGTTCTCCTTACTAATTTTATAGTTTATTCTTTTTGCTTATATTTTGTAACATTATTATTATTATTCTTGTAAGACTGTTCCCTATTCATCTAGCAACAAATACACACATGTATATTTACACTTTTCTTGTTTGTGCTTTTGAAGTATAATTATTTACAGCTTTGAAGTTTCCTGTGTTCCCAAACATGGTGAGTGTCGATCATGATGCAGCTGTCGGAAAGTCAATTTGTTCAATCGGATATGCCGTTAAGAGACGTATTGAATACTTTTGTAAATGTATTCGGTTAATTGAGCACAGTGTCTTCATTTTTGTGTAAGTAAATTAACATATTTTATGAATAGTTTTAGTTTTCTTTTTGATATCTTTTTTTGCACTTGATGTTGGTATGGTCTGTGTGAAGAGTAAAAAAGTTTATTATTTAAATATTATCATATTAATTGTTTGATGGTTGAAATTGCCTCTGTAACCTTCCTACGTCAGCTCATCCCTACCCAGTATTTCCGAATCCCTAAACCATATATATATATATATATATATATATATATATATATATATATATATATATATATATATATATATATATATATATATATATATATAATATATATATATATATATATTATATAATATATATATATATATATATATATTTATATATATTTTAAGTTTAAATTTCAAAATAGGGGAGGTATTAACTATTCCATTAGATCATAGTTTTTGCATTGCATCTCGTTCAGTTTATTTTTTTATTTATTGTTTTAAATAATTTACCACCATTTTTATTCCAACAAAATAATCTTCCCTCGAATGTATTTAGTTTATACAAGCAAGTTGCCAATAATCTTATATTTTTGAGTTTAAATTTCACGTATCAGCATTCAAGTATTTTTTTTAAATGTTTCTTTTAGGGAAGTAATTGTTCATCAGTTGAAGATGTTGCATAGTGAACTCGATCATTTAGAGAAACTAACATCAGCGATGAGCGAAAGGTTTAGTCAATTCATTGCCAATCACAGACGCTTTTTAATGGTGATTCAAATACTCAGTAATGGTGCTGAATCTTCTCTACATGTTCTTAGGGAAAAATTAGAGGACCTTGTAAATAACAAAGTAGAAGATGAAAAATCGGTGAGTAGATAATTGAAAATATATAATAAATTTAAGCTTTTGATATGCATAGAGATTCAGGGTTAAATTACCCCATACTTATATTTGTATATTAAAAGTTCAGCCTTTAGTAATATATCGTCTATTGATATTTTTCTATGATTTATAGTTTTAAAACTTTTAACTAATTGTTTTGTAATTTTGAAAATATTTTCTTCTCACTTTTTAATTTGCATTCTCGTGTGTTGTCATTAGTATGCAAAGTTAATCAATTAGCCTTAATACTGCCAAAATATTTACATACATCAAAAATTTTATAACCCATTGTTGTTACTTTTGTCATTTGTTTCATGTATTAATGAAATGATCAGTAATAATGTGGTTAAACTAGGTAAATTACTTAACTATTCTTGTGTTATCTCTCTAATTTCAATTTTAGCTCCTTTTAATAGCTTTTCTTAATCTGTTTAAAAAAGTTTCAGAAGTAGCTCTGTTTTCAAAATAGTTTATTTTCAGGTCAGAGAATCTTTTGCCAACATTTCACCGATCGTTAAAGCAGATGTACAACAGAGTTGTACAAACTGGTCAACTTCGACGCCAGTGGAACCCGCCCCAATCATCAACAGCATCTGCAATTGAAAGATGCCCTAACAAAGCTGCAACTTACGTCTTGAAATTGAGAGAATCTTGGCAGCATCTCTTGAGAGACAGAGCAGCAGCTAGTAAGTATATATATATATATATATATATATATATATATATATATATATATATAATATATAATATATATATATATATATTATATATATTATATATTATATATTATATATATATATATATAATATATATATAAACTTGATTGAGTTTCTAAAATCAGGGAAAATTGACAGAACATTTATAATGCGAGCAAGTAATTCGTCACATTCATTTACTTTTTCTTTCATATACTTCACTTTTCATCAATCCCACAAACCAATATTTAAGGAAATTATTTAAGTACCATTATTTGTTAGCCAATTTCGTTATGAGACATGTGAGTCAATCAGTGTATTCAGGTTGAAAATCCTCCAAAAGTAATAGATGTTCATTTGGGAGAAATTTAGATATATTTATACTGCAAGATGATTTGGTAAGAAGACAGGCCCAGTTTTCTATATTTTCGACAGTGTAATACGTTTACACAAAGTGATGTTGGAAATTTGTTTATGTAGCGGCATGTGCATATTCGTTGTACAACAGATTCCGTTATTGGAGTTATTGATTAGAAAACAGCACAAGAAAAAATAACCGTAGATTAGCACTTCACCATAATAATAATAACCATCACCATAAAAAACCTCTCTGTAATACTTCTGTAACATGTTAAGGACCTTTTATATAGGAATTGACTAACTTCTTTACTTTTGCATTTTATTCTAGTGTTTATCAGTATTTATTTATTTTCTTTCAGCCTTGACTTTCAATGATGAACAATTTCACTTATTAGAGAAAATGAAGATGAAAGAGACTACCAAGTGCCTCGAAACGCTTTTGTCGTCAGTTACCAACTCTCTGCATCAGGCTACTGAACATCTTGCTGATTGGTGCAAGTTAGTAACTATTATTATTGATCTTTTTAGGTAGCAAATTATGGTATTATTTTGAGGAAGATAAATTTAATAGTACACTGAATAGTAAAAATTGCTAAATAAAAGTAATACATATTGAGGTTTAGTATAAGAGATGTTTTATTCCTGTAGAGATGAGATGATTAAGGAAATTTTTTAAGAATTATTTTCAATAAGTATCTTAACAGGTTAATTTTGGTTATATATAAAATTAGTAAAACCTAATCTGTTAAAGCCCAAAACATTGAAAGAGTTATGGGAAAAGGAAATGATTAGAAACTCTAGTGTTAATTTTATCATTGGACGTAATATAGAACATATTAATAAGTTTATATAAGGTAGTGAGTTTAAATAAAAAGTGGATATTAGTAAAAAAAAAAATTAAAAAATCTATCTGGTTCCTTAATAACCAAAAGAAAATTTCAGGATCCTCTTGATGCCATTCAAATTGTGGGACGTTAAAATTCTATTTCCTTTTATAGTAAGACTTACGTAAAAATAAAATGTGATCCTTTAATAATTTCTTCATTCTTCCTCCATTAACAGAGTGGCAAAAGTACAAAGAGTACAAACTGAAATTGAGGAAACGGACGTTGAAAGACATAAGGAACTTCTCTCCACATTTCAACGTAAACTCACTGAAACGGAAGAGTCTTACCACCAAACCCTTTCAGATATTTTATCTTTCGTTAAGGATAGGAACCTTCAGGATAGTCATCAGTTAAAGGGCTTCAGTCAAGAGCTTACTGACAATAAACTTTCTCACTCAAGCTATACCTCTTCATACAAGGAAGAAGTAAATAAAAATAAAATAAATAAAATATAATATATATATATATATAATATATATATATATATATATATTATATATATGTATATTATATATATATATATATATATATATATATATAATATATATATATATATATAATATATATATATATAATATATATATATATATATATAAATATATATAGTTATAGTATATTATATATAATATATATATATATAATATATATATATATATATATATATATATATATATATATATATATATATATATATATATATATATATATATATATAATATATATATATATATATATTATTTTTTTTTTTTTTTTTTTACATTATTTTTTTTAAAAAAAAAATTTTCCTATCAATGTTACCTGATCTATTTTTTTACTGTAAAACTTTTCACTTTAACCTAATTTATTATTCGTTAAGAATGAAAAAAACATTTTTTTTTGGTTTTATTACTTATTTCACAATTTCAAATTCATTCATTGTAAACATGTCCCTTTTCTTCTACAATTTTTTTTTTTTTTTATTTTTGTATGTATGTGTGTGTGTCTAAATTGCAGATATTGATATCCTAATCTTTTTTTCTTAACTTTCATTCTACTTAATGCATCCATCCCTCCAAGCATCCTCAATTTTTACTTGTGGTGAAGCATTTTCTAAGATGTTCTCCTTCCTTATCTCTTAATTATACAACTTTTCCCACCAATTTATTTATTGTCACTTTCTCGATTGATGTATAGATTGCCTTGTCTTGTTTTCCGTGTTACGTATCCCAAAGTTTATTTCCTCTTTAGCATTTCTGTTCAAATTAAATTTGTTTTCTTCTGTTTTAATTGTTATTGTTACCTTTGTTCATTTAGATTCAAACGAATTTTCTCCCAAGTTTGGGTAATTTCTTTAATAAGTTTTAGCTCTTATAATTTTCCAAAGACAAATTTTTATTTCATATAAAACATTCCTTCTATTTTTCTTAATTTTCTTCTGATTTTCGATTATTAAAATGTATCTTGTTTTCTTTTTTCTCTACTTTTTTCTCTTTTATTCTCTTTTTTGTGAATTGTCTTTCCTTATTAAATTAATATTCTGGACATACTTTACGCATTACTATCTGATTTGCGAACAGGTTATTATTGCACTTCTTTTGCCCACCCCCACCCCTACCACTTCTCCATTTTAATCTGTGAACTTTTTCTCCCATTTATTTTTCGGGTATGATTATCCAAACCATTTCTCTTATTTCTCACTATCTTTATTTCCTTCCAGTGATGACTTTATTTCAGTCATTATTCTCTCATATTCTGTTTTATCTAGTCCATAAGAAACTTATCACTTTCATATTCTGTTACCCTATAAAATCTTTCAATACTAACAGATGACAAACCTTCATTTTTTAGTTAAAAATTATTTCCTCCACAACAACTATTCTATAATACACCACCTTTAAATTTTCAAATGATAAAAGAAAATGATTAAAAAAAATTTTTTTTTTTTTTTTACATTTTTCTCTTTACCCCGAAAATTATTATATTCTCAAAATTATTCATCATCTAACTGTTGTAAATGTCTTGTTCAATTTTACTTCTATGAGATTTTCCTTCATATTTTTGGTATCTTCCTTCTCAAAAGACTGATTATTTAAAAAAAAAATTCCTTATAAGTATACTTTTTATTGTAGTTCAACCCCTTTAAAAAAAAAAACCATAAACTTAATTTAAAAAAAAAAATGATTTATAGGCTACCTTCTTTATATTCATAAAAAATTAGGCATCTCAAGTTACAGATCATTGCCTTCGTTCTTCTTCATATAATGTGCTCTTACCTTGGATTAACAAGCAGTTTCTCCTCCAATTTCATTTCCCCCAAAATTTCAATTTAAGATGTTCTAAAGACTATGCTCTGTTTCTACTGAATAATAATTATGAGTAGTTCCAAGCAACTATCTTTATCACCCTATTCTTTTCTTCCTTTTCTAATATCAAAGGGTGTTTGCTCATTCTCTACCAACTCTCCCTACGTTATACTTCTCCTAATTTCTTCATTAATATGATAAAAGGAAAAAAGAAACCAGTATTTACTACTCATCGTATTCATTTATTCATTATTTCTTTGCATTTCAACTTTTCCATAAATGACCCAGTTGCCAAAAATGTATCTTTAAATTCAGAATGACGTACCCTGTATTTAAAGGCATCATGACGTACCCTGAATTTAAATGAATCGTGACAACTAGTCTAATGTCTAAATTTTTACTTTCCTGATCTTTGTTTCTATTTTTTTATCTCTTCTGTAATATTTCTTTATATGCATTTTACGAAAATCGGTTTTACTTTATTTTGCATATCAAATATTTATTATAAAATGTATTTTACATGCAAAATAGTACATATTATTTATCATAACCTTGAAAATAAATGATGTTGACATATATTTAAATAGGTAACAAATGATTAAGATTCTTTGGTCAATTCATATATTCACTTTTTTTCTGACACTCCCATACATTGCTTTGTACTAAGTAGATGGGAAGTCTCCACTTCTACTTTTATTCTCCAAATATCTTTTAAATCTCCTTTGTTCAATACTCATATCGAACAAAAATATTGTTTATATTTTCTTTTAAATGCATCTTTACCTCTTAAAACTTTTTCAGAAGTATACATAATGCTATCTATATTAAACAACTTGTCCAGTGTATTTAATTTTGTAGTTCTAAATGTATCATTCAAAATATTTTCATAAAATATTTATTGATACTGCTCCGAACACTTCAAATCATCTGAAAAAAGCCAAGGACCTAATTTATTTATCCAAGTCTTTTAACTCTCTCAGTTTCTATCCAAAGTTCGGCATCTCAACTGACTTAACTGTTCCTTCTCCAATCGTACTCATATCATTTTCCCTATATCACCCTCATTACTTTTCACACCACCTTTATGTTCTTAACTCTCAAATTTTTACGTTGAGGAATATATTCGATATTGATAACTCTGCTTTTACCAAATAATAATTAAGCATGTTTCTTATCAGCACACTTTTACACTCTCTTCTACTCTTCCTATATCCAACCTTCTTATCTCTCATAAGAACAAAAGGTTGTTTACTTTCACCATTCATTGTGCCTTGCTACAAATTTCCCAATTCCTGCTGTTACCAATACCCATAAACCTAGAATGACATCCTTTTGTGTTTAAAAGAATAATACGAACTAGTATGATGTCATGTCATAGTTTGTCTTTCTTATCCTTGTTATATTGTTATTTTGACACAACATATTTCTTTATTCTTTTTATATAATCAATTCTTTCATCATTATTATTATTATATTTTTTTGTATTACAGATTGAAGCAGTTAAGTGATGACCAGGCTGAAGTTTTGAGGCTCCTCAATGAAAATAAAAATTTGATTCAGTATTTTAAGCATTTACCACCCTGAACACTTATAGGTGGATTAATCAATAAGTAATGGTGATATTATTATTTATTATTATTATTAATTCTACCACTACTTCACCATTTTTGGTTTTAAAAATGGTGAGTAATTCTAGGAATATGAAGAGGCAAATGGTAAGAATAAATTGTGAAGCTTTATTATTTAGTAAACTTTGGAAAACTTTTATTTTTAAAATAAATTTGTAGGTGTTGTTTGTAGAAGAGTTTTGTCGAACTCTTGCGAAGGTGATGATTTACAGAGAGGTGAAAAAGAAATTCCTTGTTTTAGATAAAGTTAAATAAAAAAAAGGTGATTTTTAAATATATAAAAAAAATTTTTTCTTTATAATTACAACATTTTCAAGTTTCAGTTATCTGTATTCGAAATAGTTATGAATTGACCAAGTAGACCAGCTTATAATTCTTAAATAAATAAATAAATTCTGTATCCAATTGAAGCTGAATTCTGTTGAATTTCACATCCCTTTCATACCCAAACTAATTTTAAAATAAAATAAAAGAGTATTACCTAGATACCATTTATTAATGACATATAATGTCAGAATATAAAATAGATTAAATTGAAATAGATAACCATATAATCCATTTTACAATATGATTCCCGGGGCGCTCACCAATGAGATAGTTTTTACCTCGACGCCATTTATTTGACATGTAATGTCAGGATTTATTCTTATTGGAAGAAAAACTTCCTTAGCTTAGAAATTAACTAATGGCTGAGGTTAAATAAAATTTATGGAAATAATTTGCTTATAGTCCTTATCATATGAGAAAATGACACCAGTCTCTCTTCGGCGAAGGCCAGAGGCATACTGAGTCTGTATTTCTCTAGTTACTCGTTCTCAGCTAGTTTTCAATCGTTTACTGTAAAGAAATATAAAATATACTCATATTTTAATTTATTATTAAGACTAAAATTCAATGTGGATTTGAATCTACGCCAGGCATGATTGGTTTAAAAAATAAAAGTTTCTTTAATTCTTATTTATCTGTTGTGTGTTTATAAGACCTTTTGTACTTTCATCTGGAGCCTGAATCCGAACTCTGCTCTTAAGTTTTAGGGTTGTGAGTTTATAAATGACTTTAAGGTGGGAGAACTCAAAATCATTATGTGGTGCTGTTTTTATATCTTTTTTTTTTAAATAATGATCGAAGATTTGATATAAAAAGTTATATGATGTGCAGATGTGCTAAGGAATGGTGGCAATCTAATGAGATATTAATAATTGGAGGATTAGTAAAAATAATCATATGATATTAATATTTGTAGGATAGCTTTTAAAGTAAGATGTATTAATAGGTTCACCAGGCTATATTAAGACTGAAATATGATTTTATTGTAGTTATTTTTATAAATTTTTCTTACCTATATATATATATATATATATATATATATATATATATATATATATATATATATATATATATATATATATATATATATATATATATATATTATATATATATATATATATATATATATATATATATATATATATATATATTATATATATTATATATATATTTTATATCATACAAAGAAATATTATATATATATATTTTTTATTCGGTTGTTTTATTTTCGACCTAGATCTGACATTGTATTATTAAAATAAAAAAATGAATTTTTTTTTTATTTTTTTATTTTTTTTTTTTAAATATAAAATGAATTAAGAGCCAATAAAATTCATGCTTTGACATAGACATGCTGGCTGTGGTGAAAAACTATTTAATTTCTTGGTTTAAATTTTTATTTGGAGAAGGCGTGAGGCGTTTTGAAGTTCATGGCTATAATTAGGAATCTGTAATGTACTTTTTTGACTCTTTTTATTATTCAAATTATTTTCTTTAGGTCCTGTTTAACAAAGTATGTATAATCTTATACAGTAATCAGAAGAGATCTGAATGAACAAAATCTTTAGGTTTCTCCACTATTAGGGACCGACCGGGTCTGGAATTTTGAAAGGTCCGGGGTCCGGGGTCTCCCAAATTTGGCCGAGGCTTGCCAAAAATTTGTAAAGAGGTCAAAAGCACTGAAATATTAGGTTAAGAAAATTGGATATAATTTTAAATGAGATTAATTTAAATTATATGGAAGGAGTAGAATAGTCAACATTCACTTAAATTAATGATTAAATGCATTTTTTCCGAAAAAAAAAAAAAAAAAAAAAAAAAAAAAAAAAAAAAAAAAAAAAAAAAAAAAAAAAAATTTTTGAAATTTTTTTTTCTGATTCATAAAAGTGATTCAACAGGTTTACTTAGGTAACACCCTAAGTTAAAGTTTCAAAAAATGCAAGATATAAAATTATCAATATAACCTGTATTTATACATATCATTGTTACTTTATTGCTGTGTATCAAGTTTGTATCATTTAGCTACATTATTTCAAAATTATTTGGTTTATACTTTGTCACTATGGCTAAAAGATCAGCTTCAGCAGAATGAAAGTACTTTACAATGCTCACATTTGCAGCCAGGAAATTAGAGGAAGACCTTCGGGTGCCAAAAGTAAAAAAAATTTCAACCAAATCTTTATGGGGGCATCTAAAATCAAAACACAAACATGAACATTCATTAGCAGAAGGAACGGTCAAAAGAAAGAAAAAAAGAAAGAAAATATTTAAAAAAAAAAAAAATCTTAATTTTCTTATACAGTATTCTGTTTGATTTAATCCACCATTAAGTATAATTTGCCATTTTAACCCCGACAGGCAAACCCCGGTTTTCCTTGAATTTTAGCCGGGAACGGTGTTTATTTTGTTAAAATGAGAGATTGGAGAACCATCGAAAGATATAAAACCTTGTAGAAGTTGGGTTTGTAAATAGCTGAATTTCACAAGGTCGAGACGAGTCCACTGGGAAATTATTTCTAAGTCAGCAAGAAGTGAATTGGAAATATTAAGTCTAGATCCAGCTATAGATGCAAAAGAGGGAGAAGATTTGAAATGAGAGAAAACTCGAGTGTCGAGTAATTGGTAGTTAATGAAAAGTAAGAATAAAGTTGGAAATAAACTAGAAACTTGAAGAGTACAACTATTGATAGAAAAGGAAGAAGTTGCTCCATCAACAACACTTGATAGGGAACGATTTAAAAGAAAGCTAGACAAAAGTAAACAAAGAGAAGGAAGTAATCTTTGAAAACAATTACGAATGGCATACCTGGTCATATTCTTTGGATTTGTCAAAAGCCACCACACCAAACATGCTGTAATCCTTATAGGTAGATTAAGACAATAAATCTGAGATAGAATAGTATATCTTTGTACCACATGTTTATTGTTATACGTATCTATTGGTATTAAGGGGAAAATTTTTCTTTTATTTTCCCCAATTCCTTTCATTTGCACACTTTCAATCGCCGTGTATCAGTCCATGTTTAACAGCAATCTGAATAAGGGACTGATGTTTCTCAACTCTCGCTTAGACTATGCATGGTCATAAAAATTTTTAAGCAAAGGTCCTATGATAAAACAAATATGATATCATAGGGCCCCACACAACATCTGAAAAATATATATATATATATATATATATATATATATATATATATATATATATATATATATATATATATATATATATATATATATATATATATATATATATATATATATATATATATATATATATATTAGTGAATTTTGACTCCTTTATAATTATACCTTTGAAGGTCAGGTCAGGTTAGGTGGTCGTTAAAATGTTCGGAAAATTAATTCCAAAAATGTTACGTAATGAACTGTTTGGTTTGGGATAAAAAATATTGTTATTATTATTATTATTATTATTATTATTATTATTATTATTATTGTATAAACATTAGCGTGGTCGTTAAAAAATAAAAAGTGAGAAAAGGAATTTTGAACTAACCAGCAAACGATGTATGAACAAGAAAAAGTAATACCAATTGTATTGTACAATGGTAATGGGAAGTAACAAGTTTTGAAGGAGAATTACTTTGAAGATTATAGAACATAGATTTTCTACTACAAGAGAGAAGACCACCAATTTTTAATGAAGAAGTGAAGGCTGCTACTGTAAAATAAAACTGAAAAAGCAGCAAGTGTAGGATGTAAATGTTATAGAAATATTTTAATGTAGATTGGGGGAATAAGAGCATTTTTGGAATCAGCCAAATTTTTATCCTTACTTAGCAAGTCTATAAAAAATAAAAGTTTAAAATATAGAAAGTTTAGTTAAGCAATACTAGAAAAGTAAATCACAATGATGTATAGTTGCAGTGTGTTCATGACTTGCAAGTGGAGCCGCCGTTGACTGGGGAGACTCCACTTCACTTCGTCGTAGCACTTTAAGTTCCAAAATCGTGTGATTCTCTAAGAATCCAGTCCGCCTGCAAATTATGCATGGAAGTTGACTGACTATCCCACAAACAAAAAAAACTGCAGTATTTTATGAACCATGAATTCATTCTCATCAGCATGCCATCGCTTATTAAGTCTGCAACTTATTTTCTAATTGTATTTGTATTTTATGGTATCTAAGAGTATTTTTATGCTGTCGTAACACTTTCAGGCCGTGTATTTAATATCCTTCAGGAACATAGGTTTTCTTATTATCATTGTGCAAAAGTAGCTCTTACTTAGAGGAGACGATAAACAAGGACCATTGAGTGGGATTATGATCTTGGGATAAGCAATAGATTAATTCATCAATGTTTCCAAATCTTCCTGTTAAGGATAGATTCGAAAACTTTAGAGAGAACGGAGGTTAAAGAAATGGGACGATAGTTAGAAGGTTGAGAGTGGTCCCCCTTCTTGGGCACAGGCTGAATGAGCGCACATTTCCAGCAAGAAGGGAAGGTTGAAGTAGAAAGACATAGACGAAAAAGTTTACCAAGGCAGAGTGCAAGCTCGGAATCACAAGTTTTGAGAACCACAGAGGGATACTATCAGGACCGTACGCCTTCTTAGTGTTAAGCTCAGAGAGAGCAGAAGTGACGTCTTTAGAAGAAATTATAATATTAGGCATAAATGAGTTAGAGGGGGTTGAAGGAGTAGGAACAGCTCAGGAATCGTCTAAGGTTGAATTAGAGGCAAATGTTTGAGCGAAGAGTTCAGCTTTAGAGGAAGGCAAAACGGCAGTTGTACTGTCAGAAGATACTAGAGGAGGGAAAGAGGAGAAGCAAAGTTGGAGTTGACAATTTTGCAAAATGCCAGAAAGGGCGAGAGGAAGAGGAACCAGAAAGATTATTGCATTTGCGACGGAGAAAAGAGTTTTTGGTATCTCGAAAAATAGATTTTGCACGAATCCTGGATGAAATATAAGTTGCGTGAGTTTCTGGAGTTTGAAGACGACGGTAATCCCTGAAGGCAGCATCCCTGCGGCGGATAGCACAAGAACAAGCAGAGTTAAACCAAGGTTTATTAGGTTTAGTAGATGGGAAAGAATATGGAATATACGCCTCCATGCCAGAGGGAATCACCTCGGTTATGCGCTCTGCACATTCAGATGGACCCCTCCCACGGAAACAGTAATCATTCCATGGAAAGTCAGTGAAGTACAACCGCAAGTCAGACCAGTTGCCAGAAACGTCTCCTCGCCGAAGGCAGGGATCGTTCTTTCGGAAGACTTGAAGAGACTGGACAAGATACAGAGATAAGAAGGTGATCGGATGAGCCCATAGAGTGGAAAGAACTTAACATTGTAAGGAGAAGGATAAGAAGTTAGGAAAAGATCAAGTATGTTGGGTTCATCACCAAGGCGATCAGGGATACGGGTAGGGAGATGCACCAACTGCTCAAAGTTGTTCTGGATAGAAAATTGGTAGGCGAGTTCACCAGCTGGATCACGAGAACTAGATGAAAGCCATTGGCGGTGGTGAACATTGAAATTACCTAAAATGATG
Organism: Armadillidium nasatum; assembly: GCA_009176605.1. Lineage (NCBI taxonomy): Eukaryota > Metazoa > Arthropoda > Malacostraca > Isopoda > Armadillidiidae > Armadillidium > Armadillidium nasatum. The sequence continues at coordinate 8,092 of SEYY01014138.1, read as the reverse complement.
ATTTTGGAGAAAGGAGAAGAAGAAAAAATGTGCTCTATTTTGGAGTTAAGATAGTCAAAGAATTTTGGATAGTCTGTAGAGTTAGGAGATAAGTAGACAGAACAAATAAATTTAGTTGTAGAGTTGCAAGAAAGTTTAAGCCATAAAGTAGAGAATTCAGAAGACTCCAAATTAGAGAAACGAGAACAAACAACATCGTTGCGCAAATATGCGCAACATCCGCCTTTGGCTGAAAATTGAGGATAGAGACAGTAGAAGGAAACAGAGTAGGGCTTGCTGTCAGAGCACTCAAACACCTGAGTTTCGGTTGAGAATAAAAGATGAGGTCGAGAAGAAGAGAGGTGGTGTTTGACAAAGTGGAAATTAATAAAGAGACCGCGAATGTTGCAGAGGTTAATGAAAAAGGAAGATCGTGCACCAGGGCAAGCCGGCATAGAGGTCTTGGTGGCACCAACCCCATCACCGGAGGCCACCAACTCCCAAGTGGTGATGTGGGAAGGAGTGGATGAGGGGCATTCTTTGGATGCCGCCCCTCGTAACATCTCCGAGGCAGTTTTAAGTTTTGCCATATTTTTGTTGTTATTTTAAAGGTAATGTAGGAGTAAGCGCTTGTAAATTTGTAGGGACGTGAGAATGGAATTGAGGGAAGGAAAAGTTGGAGCATAGGAACTCCAGGGTGAGACGAGAGTACACTAGAGACCCTCTGAGAAGGTGAAACGCGAAATGGAACGACCAAAGGGCAACGGAGTGGTCTAGCCCACTCTATCACCCTGCGTCCCCCCTATATATATATATATATATATATATATATATATATATATATATATATATATTATATATATAATATATATATATATATATATATATATATATATATATATATATATATATATATATATATATATATATATATATATATAATATATATATATATATATATATATATATATATATATATATATATATATATATATATTATATATATTATTATATATATATATATATATATATATATATATTATATATATATATATTTATATATATTATATCACTCTTAGTTCTTGAGAAGGTGGAGGAGTCTAGGGCTTTTCGTCTTTTCAACTCTCCTGCTCTCACTAATTCTCTCCAGTCTCTTTCTGCCCGTTGAATTGTTGCGTCACTCTCTCTATACTATCGCTATTACAATGGACACTGCTCTTCTGAACTCTCTCGTCGCATACCTCCTCCAATGAGAAGGGCTCGTGCTACTCGACTTTCTACACAGTCTCATCCTTTCAATGTCCAACTCTCTGACCCCAGACTTAACCGCTATGCTCTGTCCTACATGTACTCTACTGGTAAAGTCTGGAACACACTCCCTTTTTCTATTTTCCCAACTTCCTATGACTTACACACGTTCAAACGTAGTGTATCAGGTCACGTCGGCCTTTGATTTGACTAGGATCCCGTCTTCCCCCTAACTCTGGTGGAATTTTAGTAAGGCCTCTGGCCTTTGCCCACCAGAGGTGATATATATATATATATATATATATATATATATATATATATATATATATATATATATATATATATATATATATATATATATATATATATATATATATATATATATATATATATATATATATATATATATATATATATATATATATATATATATATATATATATATATATATATATATATATAATATATATATATATATATATATATATATATATATATATATATATATATATATATATATATATATATATATATATATATATATATATATATATATATATATATATATATATATATATATATATATATATATATATATATATATATATATATATATATATATATATATATATATATATATATATATATATATATATATATATATAATATATATATATATATATTATATATATATAATAGGCTTAGGTTAAGAAGCTTTCTGAGCTTAATATCGATATTTTGAAATTTCGATTTTAATCGATATGCAACGTTCTTGTCTAGGTTAGGCCTGTATTTTTACGGCAACTTTGGTAGTTCAGGTTATGATAAGTCGAACTAAGTACGCTAGAAAACTAAATAATAATTATAAAAATAATTAGAATAATAGGCATACATGAAATGAAAACTAAATAATAATAACACAAATATCAAAAAATTTAAATTGGCATATCGATGTTTCAATATATCGATATTTTCGAATATCGATATTTTCCAAATATCGAAGCTCAGAAAGCTTCTTAACCTTTACCATACATATATATTATATATATATATATATATATATATATATATATATATATAATATATATATATATATATATATATTATATATTAATATGTGTGTGTGTGTGTGTGGGTGAGTGTTGTGTTCCTTTGAATGACAAGATCGAATGGACGTGTGGGTGGGTGCAGACGGGGGCTATCTATTGACTTTGCCAACGTCCGTGGTCTCCGCTCTAATATCGAATCTGTTGAATATCACCTCTCTAACTCTCATCCTAACCTTTTGCTTCTGTCTGAGACCCAGTTGGACAGGGATTCTTTCTCTAACAACCTTAATGTCTCCAACTACAACTTTTTTCACAATTTCCGTCTAAATGGTGGAGTCTGTGCCTATATTAACATTAACACTCCTGTGACACGTCTCGTAAATCTAGAATCTCCAAATTTCGATGTTTTATGGCTTAAAATCTGTCTTCCTACTACTACAATTATCTTGTGTTTCTGCTACTGCTCCCCTAATGGAACAGATTTTCCAGTTCTTTTTCAATATCTTACTACTTCTCACGAGACTGTTACTTCTTCTCATCCAAATGCTGAAGTCCTCTATTTAGGAGATTTCAACGTACACCACACTGAATGGTTGGGCTCCTCTCATACTGATACAGGTGGGAGGGAGGCCAAATCATTCAGCATTCTCAACGATCTGGAGCAGCTGATTAGGGAACCTACACACATTCCAGATCGTCCTAACCAGTTCTTGAACACACTTGATTTATGCTTCACCACTACTCCTTCTAGATATAATACACCATTTTCCCTCCTATTGGTAACTCTGACCATAATCTTATAGCTCTTAGTTATAATTCTTTCTCTCCAACAGCTCCACCATGCCCTAAACGTACTTTCTGGCACTTTAATCGGGCTAATTGGGGGCAATGCGCCGCTTCTTTGCTAACTATCATTGGAGTGAATCTTGCTTTGTCTCGGGGGACGCTTCTGTCTCTGCTGAAAAGGTAGGGGCCGTAATCCTTGATGGATGGGCAGATTCATTCCATCTTCAACTAAATCTTTTTCTCCTCAAAATCCATGGTTCGATGGCAACTGTTCTCTTGCCCTTCGTGAGAGAGACAATGCTTATCGTGAGTGGAAAAACTCTCCTTCTCCTATCACTCTTGCTAATTTTCATTCAGCTCGGAATCGTTGCAGGGATGTTCTTCGACGGACTAAGCGTACTTTCATAAAAAGGAAGTGCGCTGACCTCCATGGCTCTCCTACTGATAAAAATTTCTGGCCTCTTGTCAAAAATATCTCTAATAACTTCTGTAAATCTGCCTTTCCTCCTCTTATTCGCTCTGATGGTTCTGTAGCTAATACTCCCTTCTGAAAAGGCTAATTCTCTTCGGCCTCCTTTTCTCATCTAATTCCACCCTGCTCGATTCTGGCATCCCTCCTCCTACTCCTTCTCCTCTCAGGTGTCCCATGTCTCTACCTGTAATTACTCATGATCAAGTGCATGAGATCCTGAAATCTATGAACGTCAGGAAGGCCAGTGGCCCGGATGGCATTCCCCCTCGTGTTCTGAGGGAGTGTGCTTCCGAGTTGGCGCCTGTCCTCGTTCAGCTCTACTCTCTATGCCTTAATACTAATACTTTTCCTCAATGCTGGAAGCGCGCATTTGTTCAACCGATCCAGAAAAAAGGTAGCCGCTCTGACCCTTCTAACTATCGACCTATAGCTCTCACTTGTGTTCTATCTAAAATTTTTGAAACTCTCCTCAACTCTCATTTCCTGGATCATTTGGAGTCTCATTCCCTTCTTTCTGATCACCAGTATGGCTTTCGACGCTCGAGGTCAACTGGTGACATACTTTCCTATCTTACTGATCTATGGTCTTCTGCCCTTAGGGACTTCGGGGAGTCTTGTGTGGTGGCGCTTGACATATCCAAGGCTTTTGACCGGGTATGGCATGCGTCACTGCTCTCCAAGCTCCCTTCCTTTGGGTTTCCTCCTTCTCTTTGCTTACTTTTGTCTAGTTTTCTCTCAGATCGTTCCATTTCGGCAGTTGTAGATGGAGCGACCTCTTCCTCCTTTTCTGTCAACTGTGGTGTTCCTCAGGGTTCTGTTTTATCTCCAACCTTATTCTTACTTTTCATTAACGATCTTCTCCACTGCACTTCTAACTCTGTTCACTCTTATGCTGATGATTCAACTCTGCATTCTTCTACTCATTTCAAATCTGCTCCCTCTTTTGCTTCTAGAGTTGCTTCTCGTCTTCAACTTTCCGATTCTATTCTTGCCGATCTGGATGGGATTTCCCGGTGGGGTCATAGCAACCTTGTGAAATTCAACTCTTTAAAAACTCAACTTCTTCACATCTCCCTCTCAAAAACACCTCCTAACTTTCCTATCCTCTTCGATGGCTCTCCCGTCTCACCTGTAAATAACATTAACATTCTTGGTCTAAACATAAACAACAAACTGTCTTGGAAACCACATATCACAATGGTTGCTAAAGCGGCCTCTAAGAAGCTGGGAGTTCTGTTCAGGTTGCGAGAATTTTTTTCTTCTGAGCAGTTACTCCAAATATATAAGGGTCTCTTATTCGCCCTTGTATGGAGTACTGTTCTCACATTTGGGGGGGCTCCGGCTCCTCCTCTCTTCTGGATAGGGTTGAGTCAAAAGCTAAAGATTAATAAACTGTCCCCTACTTTCAAACTCTCTTGACCCTCTGTCTCTGCGACGTGACGTTGGCGCGCTATCTCTTTTCTACAGGTACTACAATGGCAGGTGCTCGAGGGAATTGGCCTCTCGCATTCCTCCACCGTTGCGTCGTCCTCGTTGCACAAGGGGTGCCCTGCTTTCGCACCAATTTTGTGTGGACGTAGGAAATCCCAGGCTAGCCCGTTGTGGTACCTCCTTCTTTCCAGCCACCTCTATTCTGTGGAATTCTCTACCATCATTCTATTTTTCCTCCTGTATTTAATCTTCCACTCTTCAAGGCTTCCGTCTGCGCCCACCTGAGGGCTGTGCGTTAGGTGTGTGTGTTTGAATGAGTTTTGTCCCTGTGTGTGTGCCCCCTCCTTGAAAAGGGCTCTGCCCGTGAGTGGTGGCGTTCTGTAAAAAAATTATATAAATATATATATATATATATATATATATATATTATATATATATATATATATATATATATATATATAATATATATATATATATATATATATATATATATATATATATATATATATATATATATATATATATATATATATATATATATATATAATATGAGTTGATAGTTTTTATTCGTGTTGTGCGGACGTTTATATTTAGTTCTCCCCAGTTTTTATTTTTATTTTTTTTATTTTTAGTGCGTTTAAAAGTTTCAATTGTTTTAAATTTTTAGTCATTCTCAAGTTTTAATTTTATTTCTATCTCTTGTTTTCAGTGTTTTAAAATTTGTGAAGTGTTTTTATTTTAGCATATATCAACTTCAATGTACGAAAAATTTTAACTACCTGCAACTTTTTTTACTAGACCAAGTTTCAAGATAAGTTCTAATTAAATTCTTTTAATTTAAAAATATTTTTTTGCTAATTTATTTATTCGTTTGTTTGTTTATTTATATGATTTTTTTTTCGTTTATTATTATTTTTTTTAGCTGCTTTATGTGTTTCTTATTTTGTTTTAACATTCAGTTTTAGCTCGTTTACTGTTGGTACATGTACGTTCGTGTGTTTGCGTGTGTGCGAATGGGTGTGTGTTCGTTTGTGTGTGTTTCTTTGAATGACAAGATTGAGAGGACGTGAGGGTGGGTGTAGACGGAGGCTTTCTATTGACTTTGCCAACGTCCGTGGGCTTCGTTCTAATATCAAATCCATAAAATATCACCTCTCTAACTCTCATCCTAACCTTTTGCTTCTGTCTGAGACCCAGTTGGACAGGGATTCTTCCACAACCTCTATGTCTCCAACTACAACTTTTTTCACAATTTCGACTAAATGGTGGAATCTGTGCCTATATTAACATTAACTCTCTTGTGGCGCGTCTCATAAATTTAGAATCTCCTAATTTCGATGTTTTATGGCTTAAAATCTTTCTTCTTACTACTACAATTATTTTGTGTTTCTGCTACTGCTCCCCTAATGGAACAGATTTTCCAGTTTTTTTTTCAATATCTTACTACTTTTCACGAGGCTGCTACTTCTCATAGAAATGCGGAAATCCTCTATTTGAGGGGATTTCAACGTGCACCACACTGAGTGGTTGGGTTCCTCTCATGCTGATACAGTGGAAAGGAGGCTAAATCATTCAGCATTCTCAACGATCTGGAGCAGTTAATTAGGGAACTGACACACATTCCATATCGTCCTAACCAGTTCTTGAACACACTTGATTTATGCTTCACCACTGCTCCTTCTAGATATAAATACACCATTTTCCCTCCTATTGGTAACTCTGACCATAAACTTATAGCTCTTAGTTATAGTGCTTTCTGTACAACAGCTCCTCCGTGCCCTAAATGTACTTTCTAGCACTTTAATCGGGCTAATTAGGGACAGTGAGTCGCTTCTTTGCTAACTACCATTGGAGTGAATCTTCTTTGGCTCGGGAGACGATTCTGTCCGTGATCCTTGGTGGGATGAGCAGATTCATTCCATCTTCAGCAAAATCTTTTTCAACTCTAAATCCATGGTTCAATGGCAATTGAACCATGGATTTAATCTTCCTCTCTTCAAGGCAGCCGTCTGTGCCCACCTGAGGGATATGCGTTAGGTCTGTGTTTGAGTGAGTTTTTTTCCTTTGTATGTACCCCCTCCTTGAAAAGGGCTCTGCCCGTGAGTGGTGGTAATCTGTATATATATATATATATATATATATAATATATATATATATATATATATATATATATATATATATATATATATATATATATATATATATATATATATATATATATATGACACTTGTGCATGATAAGGACACGGAAACAAGTAATTTTTCAAATCTTATCAAGCATTTTTCAGTTACAGTCCTTGAAAGAGGCAGCACACACAGCCCCCTTGGCTTTCGTTCATATATATATATATATATATATATATATATATATATATATATATATATATATATATATATATATATATATATATATATATATATATATATATATATATATATATATATATATATATATATATATATATATATATATATATATATATATATATATATATATATATATATATATATATATATATATATATATATATATATATACTTTTAGGTTTGAAAACCCACCTTGGTAAACTGTTTCCTCCCTGCTAGAAGACTGATCGTTTAACTTTTTCTTTCTCTAGTTGTTTTACTCCTTTTTTGACATTTCAGTGAATGTTTTGTCGCTGCACCAGGAATATAGAAAGTATTAGAATGAGCCTTTGAGAAAATAGATGAAGGAAGAGTGGTCCAGACTTTACCGGTAGAATACATGTAAGACTGAACATGGCTGTTAAGTCTAGGTCAGAGGGTTGGAGAAAGGGTGAGACTGTGTAGAAAAACGTGTCGCACGAGCCTTTTTCAACGGATTAAGTATTTGACGGGAGAGTATAGCGATAGTATAGAGAGAGTGATGCAAATTGGAGAGATTGGAGAAAATTAGTGAGAGCAGAAGAGTTGATAAAGCGAAAAGTCCTAGACTCCACCTTTTCAAGGAGGGCTGTATGAGTGAAACCACCCTAGATGTGTGAGACGTACTTTATAAAAGGGTGAACAACACCCCTATAAAGAGCAAACAATTGAGGTTGAGTTAAAAAATTCTGAAGGCGCCTCAGAACACCTAATCACTTAGAGGCTTGCTTAGAAAGAGAAG
>SEYY01014137.1:22500-25000 GCA_009176605.1 Armadillidium nasatum | reverse complement strand
ATTATTATTAATTAATTATTCTTATTATTATTAATTTGGTTACTAGACTACATTTTGTTTTAGTTATTCTTTTCCCATTTGACATATATTTTCTGGTTTATACTTTCCCAAGTGATCATACCCTAAATGCTTCAGAATCTCAAATTCATTTTATAAGATCATGAGATTCTTTTTCCATAAAAGCAATATTTGTTTAACAATCATTAATTAGTCTATAAAAGAACAGCGTATGAACAGATAAATTTTTTATATTTTATCGCTACTTCAAAATCTATAAAAACAACCTTATTAGGTAAATGGATTGTCAAAGAAGCTTGTATGCTCACAAAAAATATTACTTCCTTTGATAACTTTTTGCAGCATTTAGGCAAGAAAACAGTAAAAAAAATTCCCCGTAATAACAAATCAAGAACAAAATTTATTTCATTTAAATTTTATTTAGACTCTAAAAGGGAACATCCTTCGCAATCTTATTGATGTCCCAACATCCTACCTTTACTTTATTCTTCACATCAGGAAGATTCAACTCTTACACATACATCCTGATGTCTTTATGCACACTTGATATCACTCTTTGTAACAACAGGTAGCTTCTCGCACAAATAATTTTGGATGATCATTGATGTCGTCACATGCTAGTTCAGTTCATTCTTTGCTGATCTTTTCAATTACGTCAAGATCCACAACTAAATCTTCTTCTCTTCATGGGAAGAAACTATAATCTGCTACAATGTAGAACGTACAGTAAGTATAATTTTGCTTCACGTGTACAGTACGTCAATTTAAATTAAAATAGGTTTTTAAATACATCACGGCTTTTCCTATACAAATACTTTAAAGAAAATATGAAACTTATATATATATATATATATATATATATATATATATATATATATATATATATATATATATATTATATATATATATATATATATATATATATATATATATATATATATATATATATATATATATATATATATATATATATATATATATATATATATATATATATATATATATATATATATATATATATATATATATAATATATATATATATATATATATATATATATATATATATATATATATAATATATATATATATATATATATATATATATATATATATATATATATATATATATATATATATATATATATATATATATATATATATATATATATATATATATATATATATATATATATATATATATATATATATATATATATATATATATATACATGAAATATGGTAAACAATTTGAAAATATTAAGGCCAACATGATGTATTTCAAAATAACGATAAAAGTGTCTAAGGAAGAAGTTGATCCAATATAAAAGCTCTATCGTCGTTCATCAGAGTTGAATATTCTTACTGAATAAATTGTTGGCATCAAAATTTATACTGCAACGAGGCCGGTAGAAAGCCTTTGATAAATGGAGATTTATAGACATAGACCTAATATTAATTGAAAAATTGACGAACACATCCATATGTACGCATACTGCATAAACCTATATATATATATATATATATATATATATATATATATATATATATATATATATATATATATATATATATATATATATATATATATATATATATATATATATATATATATATATATATATATATATATATATATATATATTATATATATATATATATATATTATATATATATATATATATATATATATATATATATATATATATATATATATATATATATATATATATATATATATATATATATATATATATATATATATATATATATATATATATATATATATATATATATATATATATATATATATATATATATATATATTGAAAGAGCAAGCAACTGGGTTTGTGTGATGAAATTTTGAAGGTGACACAGAACACCCAACCTTTGTAAGGCTTGTTTAATCCTCCAGGAAAATTCATGGGAAAAGAAAACACCGAGAATATTAAGAACAGACGAAGGTTTGAGTTGTACGTTTCGAAGATCATGTCATAGTTGAATTGAAGGTTGTGTCGAGTAAATGGACGAATTGAGTTTAGTTTTAAAAACGGCCATATTTCTCTGCCCCAATTTGCTAGTTGATTCAAGGTTACCAATCCTATAACGTCAATCAACTATTGTTGGAAGAGGAGCCTTTCAAAGGAATTGAATAGTGGAGTATAGTTCTAGAGAATAGTTTTAAGTCTGTATAAATGATGCAGAATTTTCTTTCGTTTTAGAAACATGAACCCAAGCAGAGCTCTTAAAATTGCAATGTGCTGGGGAATATGCATGCAAAATGGGGAAGAGAATGTGAAAAAACGTGGTCTGCAAAGATTGCAGCAGGAAGCAAGCACTCAGCAACCATCACCTAGCACCCAGCACCCAGCATTCAGCACCTACATCCTCTTTAGGAATCAAAGTAGAATTTAAATAATGTTATTATAAAAAAATGAACAGAAAATTATTGAGTAAATTGAATTACTTTACATTTTTTATTT
>SEYY01014136.1:0-20080 GCA_009176605.1 Armadillidium nasatum | reverse complement strand
ATCTTAGTACAATACGTTTTTCTTCCAGAATAGGGTTTAAAATTTCAGAGATTTCGTCTCCAGGAATTTTAGCTCCAAATAATTGTGAATATTGCTCATAATTCCAAAAATAAACTGTATCAAAAATCTGCCGTAGTTGTTGAATGCTGATAAATAAGGGCCTATTCTTACTGGGTCTTGATGAAGTGCATGAGAAATAATGCTCACCATTGAATCTTCTTTGAAAAGCAAACTTTATATTTTTGAACTCGATTTCCCAGTTGAGAAGTTCAGGCACACTAACACAATTGAATACACGGGGAGAGTCCATCTTCGAAGTAAAAGAGAGCTGTAGAATCTAATGCTATGTCTTAGAATATCTCTGCTTTTATACGGATTTTTTTCTCCCCCATTCCCTCCCTCATACCCCCCACCCACCTGATTCCCTCACCAGCATACTGAAATATTTTTACTAAGCACCTGAAAATATGCAGTCAACCTGTTTATAACTGTTTCCTTGAAAAAGGGACTCAGAGTTTATTTTTTCTTAACCACAAAGATTTCCTAATCTCCCTTTTTTTTTTTCAAAGAAATATTGACCTTCTTCTTCTTGGAAAAATATTTGCCCTAAATATTTCATTTTTATTACTTAGACATCGAAAAGACCCTCAGGCAATCTAAATACCGAGCATTCCTCACCGTAGCCTCTCTTCTTAGATAAAACAAGTCCAAACAACTCCAACAGTCAGATCATAAATCTCACAATTCTTACTGGCTATCATAAACATGACGTCAGATTCATGTCCATCTCTTATTGGTTAACTTGATCTATTCAGTTTCAAACTCAACGTGGAGTGTGTTAACCTGATATTCAGTTCATATTCCAAGCCACTATTAAGAACATGTTACGTCTCCACCGTTTCACTGCCATTGAGGATATTGTTTCGTGGGAAATTAAAATCCCTAAAAGCGAAGTTTCTATATTATATAAAAGAAGCCCCGACGGACATGATTATTTTACATGCGGACCATACTTGGAATATACAGGGGGTCCACGTGTATATATGTCCCCCGAAGAATTATTTGAAATATGTAGGCAAATTTCTGCTTGGACTAGTGAAAAATTTAAATCTCATAGCGCTATAAATCAATGGGGCGAAGTCATCAGTGGAGGAAAAGAAACCGATAATAAAAGACTTACATTAACATTTTCTAAGTGTTGCTATAAGAATAATGTAGATATCAGAATTTGGCGAAGAATTGAAGAAGATATTTTCGTTCCTACATCTCATGGTTTCTGGCTTACAGGGGATGTACAAATAAAATATCTATCAAATATTCAAAAAGTAATAGAAAGAAAATTGAGGGAGAAGAGTATGCTTGAGGATTATATCAATACAGCACATAGTGTTTTATATCAACAGTACTATGCATTGAAAAGTATTCATGGTGAAGAGAGTGCTTTTTATCAAATCATTAACCCAAAGAACATTGACGAGTTTTCTATTCGTTTCAGAAAAGAATGGAGAGAGACTATCTACTTTAATGATGTGGAGTACCGAAACTTTGATGTTTCAAATCGGGATCTCTTTACCTATATTACTATTGTTGGTGTTGAGAATTTAAAAAAATACATCACATATCATGATCTGTGTTACTGGGAGCTATGTAGAAGTATGGAGGAACATAATCTTGAAACTACGAAAGACAACGAACATTAATTATTAAATCAATGTGAAGTGTAGACGTATAAGAAGAGCCCTACTACGTACATCGTCAATATGGGAATCTCTATTTTTGTAAATTTTATTCGTTCATTATATATACGCACTAAGACTGTGTTTGCTGAAGGAAAAATAGCTACATCATTTGACTTAGATAAAAACCTAAATCATCGTATACGACTTACTGCTACTTTGAAAGAGAAAACAGACACCATTAACTTTGAAATAGTATTACTACAGCAAATGCGAATGCCTATTTTACAAGGGTTTATTGAGAAAGAGTCTTCTAATAGTGAAAATGGTTTTGTGATTAATATGAAACATTTTAAAAAGAAAATAACAAAAGTATATTTTCATAAACTTTTTACTAAAATTAGAGATGTGTCAGAATATAATTTATCTGATAGTGAAAAAAGAAATATATTAAAAGAAATATTAGATCTTGTAAACAGAATTATAGAAAATATTCCAATTTCAATTCCTTTTCCTGATAATTATGACGTATGTGGGAATTAAAATATTATATTTCTGTATGTAAATTTATACTGTTAATAAAAAGTTTTTTTTTTAAAAAATGTATCTATTAATAAGAAATATTTTTAAAATTGATAGTAATAAAAGCAATAAAATAAACAGATGTTTTACATTCCCTTTTTATATTTGGAAATATATATATATATATATATATATATATATATATATATATATATATATATATATATATATATATATATATATATATATATATATATATATATAGGAAGATTCCCAGGTTATGACGTATCATTCCAATTCCCATTCCAAAATAAAAACCGTGACGTCTATATATATATATATATATATATATATATATATATATATATATATATATATATATATATATATATATATATATATATATATATATATTTCCTTGTAACCATGACAACGAGAAAAATAATAATAAAATAATAATAAATATTAATGTTAAAAGCTATAAAGCCGTTCTCTACTCGTATTGACTCTATGGAGTATTGGTAGAGCTTCCGCTAGCGGCTGAGATGACCCCAGTTCGAGACCATCTCTTGAGTAATTTTTTTTCCATTCAAAAATAAAAACTTACTTATATAAAAATTGAATTTTTTGTTCTAAGTTTAAAAAAAAAGAGAGAATATATATATATATATATATATATATATATATATATATATATATATATATATATATATATATATATATATATATATATATATATATATATATATATATATATATAAATGAAAAAATAAGGAAATATATATTTATGTAAAAATAAAAGCTTTTTTTATGTATGTTAAAAAGACTTTAAAGCAATTTTTTCATATCAAAATAGTCGGGGCTTAAAATCATTTTCTATCGAATGAAAAAAAAAGAAAACATGCTTATGAGTTTTTGTAAAACGACTACTATTATAATTTAATATAAATACATGCTATATATATATATATATATATATATATATATATATATATATATATATATATATATATATATATATATATATATATATATATATATATATAACTGTAACCATGACAATGAGAAAAATAATAAAATACACTAAGTTTTTATCGTTCAAAACAAATAAAAAGATTTAAAAGAAAAAAAGAAATTATTATTCATGTAAAAAGATTCTTGTTTCCAAAATGCTTCGGTGGCGGGATGGTCTAAGCGCTCGCTGGCGACGTAGCGAACGCTAGTTCGATCCTCCATCGGATTCTTGAGTAATTTTTTTTCGAAACAAAAACTTATATAAAAATTGAAATTTTGTTCTAAGTTTAAAAAAGAGAGAATATATATATATATATATATATATATATATATATATATATATATATATATATATATATATATATATATATATATATATATATATATATATATATATATATCCTTATTTATATATTTATATTTATATATATATATATATATATATATATATATATATATATATATATATATATATATATATATATATATATATATATATATATATATATATAACTGTTTCCATGGATACGAGAAAATAATAATAATAATAAATGTGTATGCACCAGCGCCTCTCTCGACTGTGTGTGTGCGTGTGTGCGTGTGTGCGCCGCGCCCGAAACCCTCGGCTTGTGTGTCTCTCTTCCGCGCGCGCGAAAAAAACAAAGCCATAAATAAAAGAATTTTCCTTTTCTTAAGTAATGCTGCGTGGTCTAGTGGTCTAAAGGCTTGGCATATGAATCAGGAGGAGACTCAAGATCAAGAGTTCGAATCTCGGTCTTGAGATATGAAAAAAATCGAGTTTTTAAGCGTGCGTTGGTTTGTTTGTTTGTTCGGCTTTCAAGTTTTCCAAGTAAGAGAGAAAACGTGACGTCAGCAATGCTGGACTGTGATTGGCTGGAAGATTCCCTTAACAAAAGAAGGTTGTGACGTATCATTCCAATTCCCATTCCAAAATACAAACCGTGACGTCATGACCTTTCAAACATACAAGCTATGACGTCATCAAAGGAACCTTGCAAAATACAATCAAGGACACGCGAAAGCGGCAAAGTCAAAAGAAACCGCAAACCATAAAGGTGAGAAATAGGTGAGAAATAATTAAAAAACAAATAAAATAACACCACAAAACAAGATCACATCAAAGATAAGACCGCAAAACAAGATCTCAATTAAGATAAAACCGCAAAACAAGATCTCAATTAAGATAAAACCGCAAAAAACACCTCACAAAGGTACGTGAGTTTGCAAATTCCTTGCAAATTCCTAGCCTTGTTGCAAATTCCTAGTGCGAATTCCCAACCTTCTTGTGGTGTACATTACTACTGTCGAGTTTTTTGGAGTGAATTTCACAAGGTTAAGGAGAACTCAAAATTCTTTTGAGATTATCAAGAATAGAATTAGTCGATAACAAACTTTCAAATAGAAGCAAATCTGAAATGAAGAATAAGAGTGTTGTATACAATTATCTATATTATGTTGTAGAGTTTGGTAAGCGGCTAAAGAAGAAAGAAGTTGCCCTATCGACAACGGTCGATATGTTAAGGATTTGAAGAAAGTTAGACATAAGCAAACATTAAAAGTAGTATTCAACCTTAATTAAGGAGAAATGCCTTCAAAGAAGACACGTATACCATACCTAATCAAAGAATTTGGACAAGTTAACCACAACCAAGGAAGCCGACGACAATAAATCAATGAGATTTAAAAGTATAAACCATACTGACAATCAGAAAGAAGGAATGAGTTTCCAGATGATCAAAGAATGATGGTCAAGAATGGTTTCAATGGTCTTAGAATAGAAGTGAAAGCTACAGATCGATAATAAGAGAGTTCAGAGTAGCTACGTTTCTTCGGAATAGGTTCGACATATGCATACTTCCAACACTGATGAAAAGTGCTAGTATTGTGGCAGTGAGTATAATTGAACGAGGGTTGGTGACAACTCAGAAACATACTGCCTCAAAACTCACAGTTCTAATGTGTCCACGCATTTGATCAAATGTAATCACAGATAAAGGTTATATTATTAAAAAGTTCGCATCTCACGGGCATTGCCCTATTCTAGAAGAGTAACTTTTCTAGGTAGGATCGAACCGGCGCCCTCAAGCACGTGAGTCAATCACTCTACCGTTTGAGACACGGTAGAAGTAATATGAGACAACTGAGAAAAGAAAGAGTAGGAGGATTTTCTGTGTTGTCCAAGGTTGAATTACAGGAAAAGAGAAGGCAAAGGAGATTAGCCAATAAGAGGAATGGCAGATTTAAAGAAATTCCAAGAGATGTTTTTACCAAGACGCCAGAATGATTTGTCAGTAGAACCAAAAATTTATTTTAAGAAGGAATGAACCTGTTAATCCCATCACCTATTACAGCCTCTACCTTTTCAGCAGAAAACGAAGCGTATTCAGAGATAGTTAACATAGAAAAAACTGAAGTCTCTAACCAATTACTACTAGAAGTAGTCTATTCTATTTATGCATGAAGAAAATAAAACTATCATACCTGTAAGGGTCTTCTTCAACAAGCGGCTCTTTGTCGAGTAAATAATAAGTTTTTGAGTCCATATTAAAGACAAAAGTTGCATTGGTTTTATAAAGACGGCGGGAAGGTGGAGGAGGAGGAACAACTGGAGTTCGGAATGGCTTTGATTTCCCAGGTTTTGTTTTTGGCAAACCTGCTTGAACGAGAACTGAAGCCAAAGCAATAACACTGCCACTATTAGGACACACATCAACAATTTCTACGTTGTAATCATTACAGAAGTAATATTTCTTTCCAGCTTCATTACATAGTCGTTGTGCTGTTTCATGACAAAACTGTTCTACGTCTAAGCTAACCTGCCTAACCAGAACGCCTGGAGCCATCTGTATAATATATATATATATATATATATATATATATATATATATATATATATATATATATATATATATATATATATATATATATATATATATATATATATATATATATTAGGGATAGAGCGATACCAAAAATTTTACCGATACTTAATCTTTCAACTTGACCGATACCGATACCTAAAAATATACCGATGTACCGATACCAATTCTGAAATTTTAAGGATATATATATATATATATATATATATATATATATATATATATATATATATATATATATATATATATATATATATATATATGAACCGACCGGGGCCCCGGCCCCGGCTAAAAATCAGGGAAAACCGGGGTTTGCCAGCCGGGGTTAATAAGGGAAATTATACTTGAGGGGACAATCAAATTTCATTTTTTTTTTTTTTAAATTTTCAGCCGTTTTTGCTGAAATTTTCAGTGTATATAGCTTTTCTCTTTTTCTAGTGTTTTTCTGAGTCTATAACTACTAAAAAGTATTTTTTTTGAAATTTGACCCTTTTCAAATGAATGGCGAGGCCAAACCCCTTTTCGGAATGACCTGAAATTTGTACTGCATATTCAGAATTATATTGGCAACAAAAACTTGTAACAGACTTTTGTTCCTAGAGTTACAGGAAAAATGTTTTAAGCCCAAAACTGAACAGCTATTAAAAAAAAAATTTTTTTTTTTTTAAAATCCACCTTTTCGGACAAAAAAATTAAAACAAAAAAAACTATAACAATAACATTTATTTTTGGTGGGTGTATAGAGAAGAGATGGGGATACAAATTCCTCTCTATACTTTATTCAATACGATTCGTTGGTTTCGAGATATAGCCTTGAAGACGGTAAATTTTTGACCAAATTTCATAAATTCCCAAAGTTTTTTAGGCTATATCTCTCTCTTCAAACAAATAGCATTTAATAATATATATATATATATATATATATATATATATATATATATATATATATATATATATATATACATATTTTTTCTCCTCTGTTGAGCAAAGGCCGAAGACCCACCAAATTCCACCAGAATTGGGGAACATTATGAATCTGGTCGATAATGGCCGACACACGGCAATTGAAACTGTGCAAGTCAAAGGAAGTTGAGAAAATAGATAAAGGGAGTGTGTTCCAGACTTTACCAGTAGAGTACATGTAAGAGTGAGCACAGCGGTTAAGTCTGGGGTTGGAGAGTTGGACAGAGAAAAGATGAGACTGTGTAGAAAGTCGTGTCGCACGAGCCCTTTTCAATAGAGGAGGTATGCGACGTGAGAGTTCAGAAGAGCAATGTCCATTGTAATAGCGATGGTATAGAGAAAGTGACGCAACAATTCGACGGGAAGAAAGAGATTGGAGAGAGTAAGAAAGAGCAAAAGAGTTTATAAGATGAAAGGCCCTAGGCTCCGCCTTTTCGAGAAGAGCTGTATGTGTGGAACCACCCCAGATGTGCGAGGCGTACCCCATACAGGGGCGAACAACACCCCTATACAGAGCAAGCAACTATATATATATATATATATATATATATATATATATATATATATATATATATATATATATATATATATATATATATATATATATATGGAGTAAAGGTTGTATTGATAATATTTAATTTTTTAATTATATGTAAATAATTATTAATAATCGATATGTATCGAGATGGGTACCGATATATCGCTTAAATAAGCGATATTCGATAGTGTCGATCTTTGTGAGCGTCATTGTAAAAAAGATTAGAAACAAAAAGCCGGTAAAACAACACGCTTTTGAATTGTAATAGAGTTGATTGATCTTTGTAAATTTTGTGAACATACTAATAGAAAATAAATTCGTAAGCAAGAATATTGTTTAAAGACGACTGTAATCCCTGAAGGTAGCATATCTGCGGTGAATAGCACGAGAACAAGTAGAGTTAGACCAAGGTTCGTTGGGCTTAGTAAAAGGGAAAGAATATAGAATGTACGCTTCCATGCCAAGGAGAATCACATCAGTAATGCGCTCGGCTCACTCCGAGGAACCCCTCCCACGGAAGCAATATATATATATATATATATATATATATATATATATATATATATATATATATATATATATATATATATATATATATATATATACCTTTTTTTTTTTTTTTTTTTACCTTCTCACCCCCTGACCACCCCATGTTGAGGCGGCCACACTTCGCTAATGAAGCTTCCCACCGCAGTCGGTCTCGTCCAGAGATCCTTCAAAGAAGTGATGCCCCAGAAGATTTTGGGGCGAGAGTTGGAAGGACAGCGTAATAGAAAGTGTTTTACGGTCTCCGGGGCCATTCCGCATCTAGTACAGGTGGGAGATGCTGCCTGGTTTATTTTGAATTTGTGTTTGTAATGTTGTAGGTTTGGGTGGTGCCCGCATCTCAATCTTGCAAGTGAGGTTTGTAAGTGTCTTGGGAGGTTATTGAAGTCGGGGTTTATTTCGGGGGGGGGGGTTCGTTTAGTGTGTTGTTTGGAGGTCTGTTGATCAAATATGAATGTGTTAGTTGAGTGTGGATATGTTTGGTTGTTGTGGTATTGGGGGGAGGAGGGGGGATGTGATTTAGGATCTGTTTGTAAAAGGCGCCGGTGGACGATGGAGGGTGTGTTAGTCTCTGTGGGGTAGGTTGGAGGAGAGTATTGTGACATGGGTGTGTGGGTAGACGTGTTTTTGCGTAAAATTGGGTGCCTATCATTTCGAGGTGATTCCTTATAGGTAGTATCTTGGTTTCGTTATGTAGGTGTTGTTGAGGGGTTGTGCGTGTGCAGCCGGTGATGGTGCGAAGGGCTTTATTTTGCGTTATTTGGAGTGTCGTTAAGTTTTTGTCGGAGAGTAGAGGGTGCCAGACAGGGGAGGCGTAGTTAATGGTGGGGCGTATAAATTGTTTGTAGATTGCAATTGAGGTTTGTATGTTGTTGTTTATGTCTGTATTGGCCACTGTTTTGAGGATGTTGAGTTTTCTGTTTGCGGCTGAGGTGGTATTTTGAATGTGCTTGGAGAAGGTGAGGTGAGTGTCAAATGTTAGGCCGAGAATTTTTGGGGTTTTGTTGAGGGGTATGGGGGTGTTGTTTAGTAGGACTTGTGGGTGGGTGTTGGATATGTGTTTGTCTGTTGTTATAAGGGTTATGGAGGATTTGTTTGGGGATGCCGTCATCCGGTTTTCTGCTAGCCAAGATTGGAGTTGTGTTACGTAGTCTTGTGTGAGATGTTGCGGTGGTGAGGTTTTTGTGAGTGGTGGTAATAGTTATGTCGTCTGCGTATGATATTATGCGGGTGAAAGTTGTTTGGGGTTGAGGGAGGTCTGCTGTGTACAGGTTGAATAGAGTGGGGGAGAGTATGGCTCCTTGCGGAACTCCGTTCCTTAAGTTGATGGTACGTGATTTATGGCCGTTTTGTTGTATTTGGGCGGTTCTTCCTGATAGGAAGTTTGATAGCCATTTCTTAGTGTTTGTTGGGATGTTGGATTGGAGGATTTTATGGATAAGATTATGTTTCGGAACAGTATCGAAGGCTTTGTTTATGTCAATTGCTATTAGTATAGTTTTGTGATAAGGCTTATGGTTTAGTCCGTTTATTATAGGTTGGATGATGTTGGTAAGTGCAGTGGTGGTGGAGTGGTTGGGTTTGAACCCGTGTTGGAAGTTTTGTTGTGGGATGAATTGGAGGATAGAATTTAGGATTAGTTTTTCAAGAAGTTTTGAGATGGTGGATAATAGGGAGATTGGGCGGTAGGAGGAGGGGTTTGAAGGGTCTTTGCCCGGTTTTAGTTTAGGGATGATTAATGCTTTTTTCCATTGGGGGGGGATATAGTTGAGTTGGATGGATTTGTTGAAGATGGAGGTTATGTATGTGATTGTGTGGTAGGATAGGTGTTTTAGGTGAATATTTGATATGTTGTCTGGTCCTGTTGCTGGAGAGTTTTTGATAGTTTTAATGGTGTTTTGAGTGATTGTGGGTGTGATGGCGTTTAAGTTGTTTTGGTTGTTGCGTAGCTTTTTCAGTTTTCTTATTATTTTCCTGTTTTGTGGGTGGGTAGGTAAGCTACTTTGCTTAGCGAAGTGTGTGGCCAGTAGGTTGATGTGTTGTTTGGGAGTTAATGGGGTTTGTGTAGTGGGATTGGTTGGAGTTTCGTGAGTGTGAAGTGGGTTGTTTTTTGCGTTGTGGATTGTGTGGATTGTTTTCCAGACTCTTTTGCTGTTTGTGTTGTCCAAGTTTTTGATGAGGAAGTTTTGGTAGTTGTTGGTTGTGTGAGTTTTTATTTGGGTCGATATTTGATTGTTTAGTGTTTCTATTTGTGTTTTAGTGAGTTGTGTAGGGTTGTTTTGGCGTTTTAGTGAGTTCCTTTGTTTTATGAGAGAAGTGGTTTCGGGGGAGAGGTTAGGTTTGTATTTTTTAATGTGGCCTTTAGGGATGTAGATGTTGGCTGCTTTCTGGATTGTGTGGGTGAGATGTTGAATAGCTGATTTGAGGGAGGATATGTTTGTAATTTCGTTTGTTGTGAGGTTTTCGTCTATGTAATTGGAGAAACCGGTCCAGTCTGCTTTTTTGTAGTTGGTAAAAGTAGTTTTAGATTTGTGAATGGGTTTGTTTTTGATGTGGTATTATATATATTATATATATATATGTGGTATTATATATATATATATATATTGTGGTATATATATATATATATATATATATATATATATATATATATATATATATATATATATATATATATATATATATATATATATATATATATATATATATATATATTACCATCACTCCTGCGAAGAGCCCTTTTCAAAGAGGGTGCATAAGTAAAGGATAAAAAAAAAAATCCCAAACCTAACGTAGATCCCTCATGTTGGTGCAGATAGAAGATTTAAAGAGAAGTACTTTACATACAGCAGGAAAAACATACGAAGGTAGGGAGTTCCACAGAAAAGAGGTGGCTGGAAAGGAGGTACCACAACGTGCAAGCCTTGAATTTGCAATGCTCTCAAAAAGTTCATGTGCAAGCAAGGCACTCCTTGTGCTACATATTAGTTTAATGATTAAAAGGCTTTTAATTACCGTCAATATTATGACACATGGCATCAATATATAGTAAAAGTAGTATTTATCGTAGTTAAAAATCAACTGTTTCAAGTCTGACTTAAAAATTAGGAAAATAACAATGAAGAAGTTTATTTTTTCTGGAATATGGAAGCTTTGTATCATAGTTTACATTTGTATAGTAACATTAAAAAACAATATAAAGCACAAATCATCTGTTAAGAGATTTTCTTATTTTACTTAAAAAATATAGAATTACTTTTCCGTCGTCTGGAGGAAAGTTGAAAATTTGCATATTCGAGGCCACTTTTACAAACTCTTTGCTAAGAGAGAGTGTAGAGGTTTTAGATTGCAATTTTGAGGAACTTTATATTCCCTCCATTATTTTTCAAAATTTAATGCGTTATTGAGTTCCTTTAAGTATAATATTTGAATTGCAGTCTAAATTAATATTTCTTTAAATTCTTTGTGAGGTTGTTTCATACCTGCACAATCCTCTTAGGTTTATAACCTCAATTTTAATTGACGGAAGCTATAAGCTGGGTTGGATTACTTTTTTTTTGTAGAACAATCCAACGGAAAATAAAATTACTTTGCTCTGACTGGTAAAATTTTTTTTAGTTAAGCTTTTTCTGGCACGCCCCACCACGCAAGTAAGTAAGAAGAGAAGTGCCAAATCCTATCTCCGGAAATTTAATTCTGAAGTTGTCATTTTCTTTGAAATTACCAAGCTTTAGGAAAAATGGAAATTAATAAATTTCTATTATCTAGTGAGTACTATAAAGGAAACTTCATTGAGAATCCAACTTAGCATTTTTCCTTTATTTAGTTTAATTTCTAACGCGAAATTCCAATCTATTGTGTTTTGTCGCAAATTTTGGAATTTCCTACGTTTAGCCATAGTCAAACTAAATCATCACCTTAAGAATCTTATTTTTTTTTTTTTTTTCAGATGTGGGGTTATCAACAACATAGTTAGGGATTTCTAGTTTTTCAAGTCCTATTTACCTACTACTTTCCTATCCTCGGTGAAATTTAAAACACCTTCTTCGGTGTTTAAAAAAAGGTGTCAATCACAGTTTTGATTACAACCTATGATACACAGTTAGGATTTTTTTTTATTTTTTGTTTATTAGAAACATTTAAAACATAAATTGTTAGGTAACACCGAGTTATTTTTCCAATAATATTTATTTATTGACATTTTTGTAGATAAAATAAATCTACTTATTAAAAATCCTCACTAAAGTAATTAGTGAAGTAACCTGTAAATAAATTTTCATTGCGAATATATTTATTGTTTGTTTTTTAAATAAATAAGACAGATTCTTTAACTAGAACTTAGTTTCTACTATAAGATAAAAATTAGTTTTATTTACTACTATAGTATTTAGTTGTAAATATTTTTTTGACTCTTTAACAATTATTTTTTATAGATTATTTTATATACGAATATTTATTAAATTATATATTATATTATATTATATTATTTATATTCATATTTGTATATATTTAAATAAACATCTGATAACAAATTCATATTAAAGTAAAATCAACAAAACGATTTTATATTATTTTTCTATATTCATTTACAGACTTCTCTTTACTATCATTATAATAAAAATAACATGAAAATTTATTCTTTCTTTTACTCTCTCACTTCCTTCAGTACTAAAGGTATGACTCTTCAATTAATTTCAATCTAAGCCATTCTTAAATATAACTGAAATCCAGTTCATTATTTCTTTTGAGATGGCTTATTTCGAAAGGAGAGGGTAGGAAGGCTAAAGTTGTATTTAATTTGATAATTTATATTTTAAATCAACACACATTACTTTTGTGTTGACCAGATATCTGGCTGTTCCTTTAATATCTAAGGAAGTGGGGTCCTTCTGATTGAGGAATTAAAGGGACACGGTGAAGTGTGTTCCAAATGAAACTCAGAGTTAACAATACTGTTGTTAATTCTCCTCATTCGTGTTTACTCTTACAAATCCTATAAAAATACAGTCCACTACCACTTAAATACGAATGAGTGTATATATATTCATTTATATTTAAATTATAAATCATATAGTCATCTATTTTTCATTTGAAAATCAACCAAGTTAGGAGGTTGTCAGAAGAAGAGTGAAATTTTTCCTTTCTATCTATTTTCTAACAGTACGGTTGATTACAGTATTAAAAATCTGACACAAGGAGGAATGATTGACTTAATAACATTCATAGATTTCAGAAGCCCATG
The DNA here is from genome assembly GCA_009176605.1 of Armadillidium nasatum. Classification (NCBI taxonomy): domain Eukaryota; kingdom Metazoa; phylum Arthropoda; class Malacostraca; order Isopoda; family Armadillidiidae; genus Armadillidium; species Armadillidium nasatum. The sequence goes on along the minus strand of SEYY01014136.1, from coordinate 6,679 downwards.
CCCCTAATCAAATGTAATCACAGGTAAAAGCATAGGACATCTGAAAGGAGAAGTAGGAGGAGGATTGCTGTAGTCGTATAGGATTGAATTAGAGGAGAACAGGAGTCAGAAAAGAGTTAGAGTGTTTGCAACAGAACCATCAGAGCGAATGAGAAGGAAAAGAATTTTATATATATATATATATATATATATATATATATATATATATATATATATATATATATATATATATATATATATATATATATATATATATATATATATATATATATATATATATATATATATATATATATATATATATATATATATATATATATATATATATATATATATATATATATATATATATATATATATATATATATATATATATATATATATAATATATTATTCTTATTTATGCCATCCAAAAATTAATCAAACATATAGACAACAAATTAATAACTTTCAAAATTTTATACATTCAACATCCGCATTTAGTAATTGCGGATGCAGATATTGCAAAATCATGAACTGCAGATGTGGATGTGGATGTCACATACATCATGATATATATATATATATATATATATATATATATATATATATATATATATATATATATATATATATATATATATATATATATATATATATATATATAAAATTTTTGTTGTTTGTAGTTAAAAAATCTAGCATCGGTATCGGTCGTTTTATGACGATACCGATCCCTAAAAATATACCGATACTTCACTCCATCTCTAATATATATATATATATATATATATATATATATATATATATATATATATATATATATATATATATATATATATATATATATATATATATATATATATATATATATATATATATATATCAGAGGTGGGCGCGCCAATTTTAAAATTTAGAGCGCAACGCAAAAGCGCAAATGTCAGCAAATCAAAAAATTTTTAAAGGTTAAGTTTTGAGCGAAAAAAAAAAGCGCAAGTATGTAAAGATAAATAATTTTTAAATTTTATTTGAAAGATGCAAATATATAACAAAAAATGAAAAATATTTAAATCTTATTTATTCAATTATCTATGATCTCTTCCTCCTCGTAGCTCTCCTCTTGCATTCTGAACAGGGTAATATTCCCTTTCATAAAGATAAATTTTTCAAAATTTCTGGATGCCATGGCTGCCCTCTTTGGTCTTTGAATGTCAGAGCTTTGACCAAACAACCTCTCCACGGTCGCTGAGCTGGTTAATTAGGTATTATACTTATTAAACAAGTCCACCCACACTTCCTGGAATTCATACAGAAACAGGTTCCTAGTGAGAGTGGTACCGTGGTGAACATTTACTGCAGCCAAGCTATCCAAGGTTTGTCCCAACTTCTCCTCCAGAGGTTTCTGCTGGATATTTGGGGACTTCAGTTTCTGAAATATTTCGAAATGGTATCAAGAACTCAAATTTTTCCTAAGTTTCATTTCAACATCAAGTGAGTGTATTATGAATATAATATAAAATTATTTATATATTATATATATATATATATATATATATATATATATATATATATATATATATATATATATATATATATATATATATATATATATATATATATATATATAAAAGATGCTTAAAGTTTGTTCCAAATTATAAAAATAACTCATCTTAAATGGGTCCATTTCAGAGTCAGTAGTAGTTAGGTTTGCGCTTTCGAGGGGTGCCAGATTTCGAAAATCTGGCAACCTGTCCCTAACGGTCTTTTCTGCATTTGCGTGCAATCCTGCATTCTCAGGGACCTGATATTTTCTTTGTCGGTTCACGGACCCCTGGATCCCGGATTCGAGCCAAATTCAGCAGCACTGAACCGCAAAGAAAATGGTCAGGAAAGAAAGTGAGGTGAACGCAGCGATTTTGCAAACTCAGGCAACTTCCTGATACCATTTCTGGGGGGTTCACGGGGCCCCCGCGGGGGCCCCTTCCCCAGACTTGAGGCCAATTTCAATGGGTTGAACCCCCCAAAATGGTATCAGGAAAGAGCGTGAGGTCAATTTGAGCGGAGTGATTTGCATTGCAAATCAAAATCCCGTTTTGGCTTAGGTTGCCAGATTTTTGAAATCTGGCACCCCTCGAAAGCGCAAACCTTACTACTGTTAGTTCCATCACCTTCTGTGCCTTGATGTTGAGGAGTAAGATTCGATGCAATGTTACACTTTATTTCCTACAATATCCTCATCTTGACAGCTGGGTACTTCCCCTCATTTAGCATACGTGCAATTCTGAGTTTGAAGTGAGGGTGCAGAGCTGCTGCCATAAGCAAATCAAAATCATGAAAGATACTGCTGAACCACGGTTCAAAGCAAAAGCAAATTTGAGCTCTTAAAAAAGTTGAGCGGAAATGCAAAAGCGCACATTTTCGAAATTTCGCGCAAACGCAAACGCGCAAATTGTGCTTATGCCCACCTCTGATATAAATATATATTATATATATATATATATATTATATATATATATATAATATATATATATTTATATATATATATATATATATATATATATTATATATATATATATATGTGTGTGTGTGTGTGTGTGTGTGTGTGTGTGTGTATGTGATGTCATCCGCACTTTCGAAAATTCAATATCCGCATCCGTATCCGCACTTGACGAAAATTCTATATCCGCATCCGCAAATGAGATAATATGACATGCATCCATCACTAATTATATTTATCCATAGAGAGATGAAATTTATGAAATTACTTTTCTATTCTAATTTCTTCCCAAAGTTCCAAGTGGAAAAAGTATTAATTAACTAGTGTCTCACAATTATTTACAGACCCACTCTTCATTTTCCTACTGTACTCAAACAAAAAATATACTTAAAAGTTCTGTATATAGGATCACTTACATCTCAACAATAGAAATATTCTTACAATATTTGAAGCTACATTTCCGCAACACCAGTTATTCTCATAAATTACAACTCCTTCTCAATTTATAGTTTCTTCAGACACAAAGAATCTCACCCAATGCTTTTCAGATTCTCATTAATTTATTTATTTAAGTGTGAAAGCTGTAATGCAGCATATGTAGGCCAAACTGGTCTACAACTGAAAATAAGGATTGATAAGCATAGAGGAGTTTCCTATAGAACAGACCATTTTATTTGCTCTCCTGTACACTCTGCCATAAAAGACCATGCATGGACATACCCACCCTTTTTCTTCATTAAACTAATCTGTTCTTCATGTATATAGAAATCGGAAGAAGAAAAAAAAGTGGGTATCTCCATAGTTTCTTACGGCAGAGTGTTCAGGAGAGAAAAGAAGGTCAGTTCTAAAGGAAACTCCTTTATGCTTATTAATCCTCACTTTTAAATGTAGACCAGTTTGTCCTACATTTGCTGCATCACAGCTGGCACATTTAAATAAATAAGTTAATGAGGATCTGAGAAGCATTGGGATAGATTCCTTGTGTCTGAAGAAAGTGTGAATTGAGACCGAGTTATAATTTGTAAGAATAAACTGGCAATGGGGGAATGTAGCTTCAAGTACATTAATTAAGAATATTTTTGTTAAGTTGGGATGTAAGGGACCCTAAATACGGAAGTTTTAGATACATTTTTTTGCTTAGGAACAGTAGGAAAATGATGAGTAGCTCTTAAGATATCTGCGAGAAACTCGTCAACACTTTTTTCCATTTGGAACTTAGGGAATAAATTAAAATGGAAAAGAATTTTAATAAATTCCATCTCTTTATGGATTAAAAGCCAGTCAGAGCAAATATTAAATGCTCCAATAGATTTTAGATCTTAGAACTGATAGAATAACCTTAAGAGGTATATTACTAAAATAGTTTGTAGCAAGAAAGGTAGAAGTAGGTTTTCTATAAAAAGATGTTTTAAATATGTTGCTAATATGTGTAATATATACATCTAGAAAAAATAGAGAATTATTAACTTCTTTTTCCATAGTGAATCTCATGGTGTTGTGTCTCTCATTCATTTACTATAGAAACATATTGGCATGAGCTTTCTCCTTGAAAACTACGAAACAGTCATCCATGTAGCGGTGATAGAGAAGTGGTTTGAACAGAGGTGGGGATTGCCTGATCCATTGTATTTCATAATAATTGAGAAAGCTATTTGCAAAAGCAGGACCTAAAAGAGAGCCCATAGCCATACAATCAATTTGGATATAGTTCCACGTCGAAAAGGGATATAGAATCCTCAACAGATAATTTTAAAAGTTTCGTGAATGAGAGAAGATCTACTCCCATAATGTTTTGATTGTTGTGAAATAATTCATTAGTTATTATGTTGATGATTTCAGAAATCGGAAGATTTGTATACAAAGATTCAATATCAAAACTTACCCAATTGATAAAGTCGAAAGTGTCTGACAAGGTATATTCGATATTTATATATATATATATATATATATATATTATATATATATATATATATATATATAATATATATATATATATATATATATATATATATAATATATATATATATATTTTACAGAACGCCACCACTCACGGGCAGAGCCCTTTTCAAGGAGGGGGCACACACACACACACCTAACGCACAGCCATCAGATGGGCGCAGACGGAAGCCTTGAAGAGTGGAAGATTAAATACAGGAGGAAAAATAAATGATGGTAGAGAGTTCCACAGAATAGAGGTGGCTGGAAAGAAGGAGGTACCACAACGGGCTAGCCTGGGATTTCCTACGTTCACACAAAATTGGTGCGAAAGCAGGGCACCCCTTGTGCAACGAGGACGACGCAACAGTGGAGGAATGCGAGAGGCCAATTCCCTCGAGCACCTGCCATTGTAGTACCTGTAGAAAAGAGATAGCGCGCCAACGTCACGTCGCAGAGACAGAGGGTCAAGTGAGTTTGAAAGTAGGGGACAGTTTATTAATCTCTTAGCCTTTGACTCAACCCTATCCAGAAGGGAGGAGGAGCCGGAGCCCCCCCAAAATGTGAGAACAGTACTCCATATAAGGACGAATAAGACATTATATATTGGAGTAACTGCTCAGAAGAAAAAAATTTCGCAATCTGAAAGGACTCCCAGCTTCTTAGAGGCCGCTTTAGCAACCATTGTAATATGTGGTTTCCAAGACAGTTTGTTGTTTATGTTTAGACCAATGTTAATGTTATTTACAGGTGAGACGGGAGAGCCATCGAAGAGGATAGGAAGTTAGGAGGTGTTTTTGAGAGGGAGATGTGAAGAAGTTGAGTTTTTAAGAGTTGAATTTACAAGGTTGCTATGACCCACCGGGAAATCCATCCAGATCTGCAAGAATGGAATCAGAAGTTGAAGACGAGAAGCAGTCTAGAAGCAAAAGAGGGAGCAGATTTGAAATGAGTAGAAGAATGAGAGTTGAGTCATCAGCATAAGAGTGAACAGAGTAGAAGTGCAGTTGAGGAAGATCGTTAATGAAAAGTAAGAAAGTTGGAGATAAACGGAACCCTGAGGAACACCACAGTTGACAGAAAAGGAGGAAGAATCGCTCATCTACAAGTGCCGAAAAAAATGATCTGAGAGAAAACTAGAAGAGTAGCAAAGAGAAGGAGGAAACCCAAAGGAAGGGAGCTTGGAGAGCACCACGCATGCTATACCCGGTCAAAAGCCTTGGATATATATATAATATATATATATATATATATATATATATATATTAATATATATATATATATATAATATATATATACAAGGATGGGCAAAATCACTAAATTGGGTGTTTTGAAAATCAAAATCAAAATCACCACAAAACAGTGATTTTAAAAAAAATCCTCCAAAGACGGTGATTTGAAATAAAATCAAAATCACTCCAAAATCACTTTCAAAAAATTATGCACTATTATTGCACTTGTAGTAGCAAGCAGAATAGGAATATAGAAGAAGTTGAAGTAGTAGTAGAAGAAGAAAAGGATTCTAGAAGGAAAAGAAGTGGAAGAAAATTCTAAAACTATTATTATAATAATAATTCCAGAAATAATAATAATAATAATTGCTCTAGAACCATTATTATATGAAGAAGAAGAAGAAGAAGAAGATTCTAGAATTATTTATTCTATAATAATAATTCCAGAAATAATAATAATATAAAATAAAATATTATTCTTCTAGATGAGAAGAAGAAAGGGGGGGGGGGAAGGAACGGGCGGAAAGGAAAAAAAGAGAGATAAAAGGAATGCTACCATCACTATGACTAGTAATCGAGAAGTAGTAGTAGTATATTATAAAAATATATTAGTAATAGAAATAAAAATAATAATAATAATAATAAATAAAAATATTTAATAATAATAATAAATAATAATAATAATAATAATAATAATAATAATAATAATAAAATAATAATAATAATATATAAAATTAATAAAAAAAAAATAAATTTTTAAAATTATTTGCCTCATATAATATATATATATATATATATATTATATATATATATATTATTATTATATATAATATATATATAATATATATATATATATATATATATATATGAAAAATACTTAATATTTTTCCCGTCCTAGAAAATCGAATGCACCCGATCATGTGTGATTACATACACCTGTATAGGGACATAGAACACCTGAAGAAAAGTACGATGAGGCATGATAGACTCTCCCTGGGTTAAGTAGATTGAAGAAAAGAGGCTAATAGATTAACCTTTT
>SEYY01014135.1:5000-15000 GCA_009176605.1 Armadillidium nasatum | reverse complement strand
TGGATTTAATTCGTCTTTACAGGTTCTTATACAACCTCATAATCAGAGTCGTTATTATTTACTACCTCCACCTCGAGTTCCATATCTTTAATAACTTAATCGTCAATAATAGAGATTATAAAAAGAAACATGAACTGTCATTTATAAAATCCTTCCACCCATGGTACGGTAATCTCCCAATATTTTGTTAAGCGAGTTTATCTTTTATAGTATAAGCAATATAATATCTTAAGTTATTTTCCTTTATGGAATCGTATTAAGCAACTTGGGACCCTGTTTTGCCATCAACTGCATTTTTCTACCTGACTCTCCATTTTCGCAAGAATTCCAATGTTCGGACAGACGTTTAGGCATAGATTTGCTTCAATATCGCACCACGATGGACTCACAAAATCTTGTACAACTATTTATTACGGCTGAAAGAAAATTATACTTGTTGCAGTTTACGCAGGCTTTACTTAATCATATGTTTCATGGTGCCTTCCAGTGGATTAATTTTAGAAAGTCTAAGTGGTTCTCTGTTATTGTTAGGCACTACACATTAAACCAATTATTAAAAATTTGTTCTATACCTAAGCAGTTTCTCTCTTAACTTCTGTTAATATCCTTGAGTATATTCCATTATGTCTTTCTTAACTTCAAAAATATGTTAAAAGTTCGCAAAGAATTCGCAAATGATTCTCTTTTCTTACGTCTTTTCGATTATCCGAGAACATGTTTTCGAGTATCCCAGACTTTAAAAGTATAATGTATAATCATTGCCTTCTTTGAAGGGTATTTTTCTTAAGAATTAAACTTTAGAAAGTGTTGTTAATTTTTTTAATATGTTTTATATTTTTGAGGGCATTATATTTAACCAATAACTCGGGACATATCCAAGTACGTTTACTTAATTTAAAAGACATTCCCAAGTATATTCTATATGCGGACCAATTTTTTATTCTACAACAGGATCCTTCGAACCATGCGTTTATTTTAGATTTCTTTACTGCTTTATATTACTGCTATGTTTATATTATTCCTTTTTGGTCCGATTGTATTTGCTACTTCTGATGGGCTGTAAATTTACATAAATTGTAGATGCTTTTAAATTTTACTTTCCTTCCCAATTATTCTAAGCCTACTTGCATTCTAGTATCCTTAACAACTACATAAGAAAATGTATAATTATAACCACTTTCTAATGAAAATGGTGGCAGAGATAATGATTAACTGTTATTTTCTGTTGTTGTAACTTTCAGAAGAGATTGGCAGTTGGTGTTTTCACCTTTAAGACATTTCCAGCTTTATTCAATATGATTTCCAAATTTTTTCTTAAAATCTGGATCCTCGTAAGAAGCCAGTCATTGAAATTTCCTGACCAGCATTGACAGTTTTTCCTACTGTTGAAGTTAAAGAAGTATTTAAAGGCGATATTAAAACACTGTATGTTATTTGCTTTCTGTCTTCTTTACTCTTATTCTAATAATCTTTTATGTTTCTGGTGTCTTTTACTTCATATACAATTGTATAATTGAAACCGCTCTCAAATGTAAATGGAGGTAATATGAGAGTTGAATTTCCATTTTTAAAATGAGTATTATTTACCAAATCTTAGCAACTTTCTCCTTATTTAAAGCATTTCCATTCTTATTTGATGTGAGGACCAAAAGAGTTTACAACATCTGGATCTTCATAAGTATCCTTCAAGTTTAATTTCAGAACTACTGTAAATTTCACCCTTTAGATCTGAATGAAGATTAACCACCAGAGGTCTAATTTGTACAGAATATGTACGGCTCTCTTTTCCTTCTCGACTATTACCTTTGTAATCTATCGGATCTTAAATATCCTTAGCACTATATTTCTATTGTATATTTATTTCCACTTTTAAGTATGAATGGTTCTATGACCAGCGTAATTGGCTCCCATTTGATTTTGTTACATGTGATAAAAGAGAATCGCAGTTTTCCTCACTGTTCTTGATACATGACCAAGTTTCGACTATATGTGGGCCAAAATTTCCTTTAACATCGGGATCAAAATAAGGATCCTTTCATTTCAATTTTATGTACTGGAATTAACTGTCTGATTTGTGGACTGGAACTAGATTTACTGTTAAAGGCTAGATTAAGGAACTGTAATTGTTATTTCTATTTTTGCTTTCCTGGCATTTCCTGTCACGTCTGTTATATTTCTAGAATCCTCCACATTGTAGGAAATTGTGTAATCGTTTCCACTTTTTAAGGAGTAAGAAGGTAAGGTCAGTACCTGCTCTCCATCAACTTCTTTAACATTTCGTTATTAACAATGGGCATTTATGGTCTTTTTTATTTATAAGGCATTCCCATCTTTGAATAATGTGAAATCCTTAATTTCCTTTCACATCTGGATCGACATAAACGATCCAGTAATTTAATATTTGCTCACTTCTAGTTTATTATTAAATTTTCATTGTGGCTTAATGATTATCTGAAATAGGTTGCACTAGACACTTCTAATGTTATTGATTTCATTATCTTTTTTCAAATTTCCATTTTAATGTTTAATATTTCGAGAATCCCAAACTTCAAATTAAAAAGTATAAAGATTTCCCGTTTCAAGTGCGTAGGGAGGTATTTCTTAAATTTACCTATTTTTTCCATTCGTTCGCACCAGGTAGTAAATTTGTACAGCTTTCAATTAAGTTTTTAATGCATGTCCACTTTGTAAGCGTTAAAGGACCATAATCATTGGGTTAATCTGGGTCTTTATAAGAACCAATAAGTTAGATGCTTTCACTTGCATTTACTGTTTTCTGTCTATTTGATGTAATATTAACTTAAATAGGTGACAAAATAATACTGAAATTTTGAGCTTGTTTGATAATGCCTCTCTAATCGACAGAAAATCGTTAGTCTCGGACTGCATAAGAAAATGTGTATTCTTTTCCTGTTTCTAAACTATATGGGGGAATTATTAACGTTTAACCCCCTTTTTACGTTTGAACATTTTTAATTAAATTAGGGCAATTTTCATTTCCATTTTTTAAGCAGGACCATGTTTCGATTATATGAAGACCGAATCCTGCTTTCTCATCTGGGTCTTCATATCTTCCTTCAATTTCAATTTGCTCAGTTGTTTTAATTATTGCACTTTATTTGCTACTTAAGTTTACTTTAAGAGGCTAGATTCTAACATTAAAAGTATTAAAATCTTCAACTTCTCTTAGTTTTCCTTAATGATCTGTTAATTATACAGAGTCCTTAATTTTGTATGTGATTTTGTATTTATTTCCACTCTATAGAGCAAATGAGGGTAAAATTAATCGTTGGCTTCCATTTTTCAAATCTTTTATCTATTTTAATAAGTAAGAACATTTTAATTTCATCATTTTAAAGACAAAACCAACTTTAAATAATATTTGGTCCATATCCTTTTTCTAAATCAGGATCTCTATATTAACCAAAAAGAGTGATTTCCTCACTAGAATTTACAGTCTCACCTTTGTCGTTGCTTAGTTCAGCATTCAAAGGCATAACTTTTAGTACAAATAATATCTATGTTACTTTCTCCCTTGGTTTTCCTGTAAAATCAACTTTTTTCTATTCATCTTATATTTTATAAATAATCGTATAATTTTTTCCTTACTGAAAAGTGTATGGAGGTATGACTAATGTTGATCTATTCTTTTCATTATTTATTTAAAATTTTGTTTCTATACCTTGACAATTTTATTTTCCGCCTTCGTTACACGACCAGCTTTGTATTATACCAGGAGTGACTCCACTTTTTTAATCTGGATCATAATAAGACCCTTCAACACGTAACTCATTGCTAGCTTCAATAAATTACGAAGATGGCGTTGATGATATTTGAATTTGTAGTGGTAACACATTTACACTAAAAGTTACGTTTTGAGAAGTTTATCTATTTTTCCCACTAAAATCTTTCAAGTTTCGAATGTCTCTGCAATCATAAAATACTGTATAATTATTTCCACTTTCCAATGAATAAGGTTAGATATTTAAAGTCTATTGGTTATTTCTCATTGTTATATCAGTAAATATGTTTGAACAACTTTGTTCTCCATTCACAGTACAAGACCAAGAGGTAACCAAATTATCTCCAAATTTACTCTTTAAATCTGGATCTTCACATATTCCATTAATTGTAATTTGTTGATGAGCTTCTACTGAATCATTTATATTATGAGTAATATTAGCACTTAGGGGCTGTATATTAATTGTAATTGAAACATTTTTCTTGTTTTCTCTTTTCCTTCCCAAGTAATCGTTGAAATAGGTAGAATCTTTTATTTCATATTAAAATGTGTATTCATTGCCACTCTCAAGTGTGTACGGTGGTAGGGTGAATATTTATCCTCCGGGTGTAGTGGAAATTTATTGTAATAAAGATTTGCAATCTCTTTTTTCGTTTTAAACACAAGACCATTTTTCAATGATATGCGGCCCATGTTTCTGTTTCACATCGTGATCTACGTAAGTCCCATTGATCAAAATCTCTTGGTTTGATAATGCTGTATCAGGAGGATTTGATTGAAGGTAAATTTCTAATGGTTTTACCATGACGGTGAAAGTAATACTCTTTTCATCTTCTCTTAATTTTCCTTCTTGGTCTTATGTATTTTTAGTGTCCGATGCTTTGTAAGTAAAAGTGTAATTATTCCCACCTTTCAATACGAAAGGATCTATGTTTATTGTCAGGCTGTCGTTTTATTCTATTAATATGATCACTAAGAATATTTGTGCAGTTCTAAATTCTTATTTTCTCAAGGCATCTCCATTTTTAAACTATATTTTTCATTAAAATTTTCTCTTTCTTGTCTGGGTCTGTATATTATCCTTTCAATGTAACAGTTTCATTATTGTAGATTTATCTGGTCTTCTTCAGGTAATATACTTACTGTTAATGGCTATACTAAGATGGTGAATGATATTTCTTTTTTGTTTTCTCTTTTGTTGTCAGAGTAATCTTTTAGTTTTTTAGTATCTTTAGCAACATACTAAAACGTGTAGTTATTTCCACTTTCTAAAGTGAATGGAGGTAACGTCAACATTAAATTGTTATTGGATTCATTGGTATTTGAAAGTAAATTTTCACAATTTTCATTTTCATTTTTTAAACACGACCATGACTGAACCACATTTGCACTAATTTTGTTTTTTTCATCTGGGTCCTCATAAAACCCTTAAATCTCGACATTTTCACTAGCCTTAATTGTTCCGTTTAATTTTGATATTATATTAACAGTAATGGGCAGAATTTTTACTTAAAAAGTTATACTTTGTTAATCAGAACGTTGTTTTGTCTAATTTTAATTTAAATATCGACGATCTTTAGCCTCATAAAATATCGTATAATTATTTCCACTTTCAAATGTAAATGGATGTAAAGTTAAGATTTAATTTCTACTTTATATTGAATATGCTTTTCAATAATTTGTTGCAATTCTCCTGTTCATTTTTTTGACACGTCCACATTTCCAGTATATTGGGGTTTGACATTTCCTTTACATCATCATCTTTATATGATCCAGTAATTTTAACTGTACTGTTTGCTACAATAATACGTTCTTCCTAATCTGAGGTCATTGTAACTTTAATTGGTTGATACTTGTACTGTGAAGGAGATAACTTTGAAGTATTCTCTGTTTTTTCCATTGTAATCTGTAACATTTCGAGTGTCTTTGACTGTATAGGTAAAGGTGTAATTACCACCACTTTGTAAAGTATAAGGAGGAAGCGTCAGTGTAGAATCTTTTTCGTTTATCTAAACAAATTTCAGTAAATTTGTACATGTTTCGTTTGTGTTTTTAAGACACGACCACAACTACACAATAGATTTACTAGCCCCTCCTTTCTGATCTGGATCTTTATATGATCCATTAATAATGAGTTCTTCAGTTGATTTTACACTTTCATTTTAAGGAGAGCTTATAAATACCTCAACGGGAGATATCGTAGTTGAAATCGAAATATTAAGTTCCTTTTCTCTTTTTTAACCTTAAAAGTCCACCAACTTTCGAGAATCTTCTACTTTGTAATAAAATGTGTAAACATTTCCACCTCTTAGTGTCATTGGTGGTAAGGTAAGAGTTTACCCCAACTTTTAATCTTTAACATTAACGGGGAAATCGCACTATTAATTATTATTTATCAAACATTTCCAAGATTATTTTATATGAGGACCAGATTTTGCCTTAAAGTCGGGATCCTCATACAACCCAGTTAGGACAAGTTGTTCAGTAATATTAACTGATTGCTTATTTGCAGTTAGTGTGACATTTAAGGGTCGTATTATTATAGAAAAGGTCAACTTCGTTTCCTTTTCCCTAGCATTTCCTTTCTCGTCCTTAATATTTCTTAAATCTTTCACTTTGTAGGAAATTGTATAAGTTATTACTCATTTCAAGTGTATATGGAGGAATAATTAATGTTTGGCCTCTAACGTTTGTCTGAGCCTTATCCAATAATAAATCTTAACATTTGCTTTCATTTTAATTCTTACTGCAATCCCACGTTTCAACAGTAAAAAATTTTTGTAACAGAGAAGAGCAATCATGTTATCCATTTTTCTGACAAGACCATTTTTCAAGAATATGTGGGCCAAATTTCTGTTTCACATCGTGATCTACATACGTCCCATTAATCTAAATCTCTTGGTTTGATGAAACATTATCACGAGGATGTGATTGAATAATAATATCTAATGGTCTCGACAATATGGTGTAAGTAATATTCTTTTGATTTTCTCTACGATTTCCTTTATGGTCTCTAATATTTTTAATATCTTAAGATTTGTAAATAAATGTATAGTCATTTCCACTTGCTAGATCAAAGGGATATAGAGTTATTGTCAAACTATTATTTTGTACCTTAAATTCTTTAAGAATATTTGTGCAGTCTTACTTCTTATTTTTAAGGCATGTCCATTTCTAAACAACATTTTTACTAAAGTCTTCTTTGGTATCTGGATCTTTGTATTCCCCTTTCAATGTAACATTTTCATTACTGTAGATTTTCTGGTCTTTTCAGGAAATATGGTTACTGTTAATGGCTATACTAAGATGGTGAGTGATATTTCTTTTTTGTTCTCTCTTTTGTTATCAGAGTAATCTTTTAGTTTTTTAGGATCTTTAGCTACATACTAAAAGGTGTAGTTATTTCCACTTTCTAAAGTGAATGGAGGTAACGTCAACATTAAATTGTTATTGGATTCATTGGTATTTGAAAGTAAGTTTTCACAATTTTCATTTTCATTTTTTAAACACGACCATGACTGAACCACATTTGGACTAATTTTGTTTTTTTCATCTGGGTCCTCATAAAACCCTTAAATCTCGACATTTTCACTAGCCTTAATTGTTCCGTTTAATTTTGATATTATATTAACAGTAATGGGCAGAATTTTTACTTAAAAAGTTATACTTTGTTAATCAGAACGTTGTTTTGTCTAATTTTAATTTAAATATCGACGATCTTTAGCCTCATAAAATATCGTATAATTATTTCCACTTTCAAATGTAAAGGGATGTAAAATTAAGATTTAATTTCCACTTTATATTGATATGTTTTTCAATAATTTGTTGCAATTCTCAACATTATTTTTTTAACACTTCCATATTTCCAATATATTGGGGATTGACATTTCCTTTACATCATCATCTTTATATGATCCAGTAATTTTAACTGTACTGTTTGCTACAATAATACGTTCTTCCTAATCTGAGGTCATTGTAACTTTAATTGGTTATACTTGTACTGTGAAGGAGATAACTTTGAAGTATTCTCTGTTTTTTCCATTGTAATCTGTAACATTTCGAGTGTCTTTGACTGTATAGGTAAAGGTGTAATTACCACCACTTTGTAAAGTATAAGGAGGAAGCGTCAGTGTAGAATCTTTTTCGTTTATCTAAACAAATTTCAGTAAATTTGTACATGTTTCGTTTGTGTTTTTAAGACACGACCACAACTACACAATAGATTTACTAGCCCCTCCTTTCTGATCTGGATCTTTATATGATCCATTAATAATGAGTTCTTCAGTTGATTTTACACTTTCATTTTAAGGAGAGCTTATAAATACCTCAACGGGAGATATCGTAGTTGAAATCGAAATATTAAGTTCCTTTTCTCTTTTTTAACCTTAAAAGTCCACCAACTTTCGAGAATCTTCTACTTTGTAATAAAACGTGTAAACATTTCCACCTCTTAGTGTCATTGGTGGTAAAGTAAGAGTTTACCCCAACTCTTAATCTGTAACATTTAAGGAGAAGTCGCACGTTTCATTATTATTATTTATCAAACACTTCCAAGACTATTTTATGTGATTTCCAGATTTTGATTACAAGTCGGGATCTTCATACAATCCAGTTACTACAAGTTGATCAGTAATATTAATTGATAATTTATTTGCACTAATACTGATATTTATGGGTCGTACAATTACTGAAAAATATAAACTTTTTTCCGCCTTTCTTTTTTTTCCTTCTTCATTTTTAATTTTTCGTTAATCTTTAACTTTATAATAAAAAGTATAATTATTCCCCATTTGCAATGTGTAAGGAGGTAGAATTACTGTCTACTCTTCTTCGGTTTTTGAAATCTTATTTGACAACATATCTGTACAGTTCTTCTTATTCTAGTTATTCTTTTTGCAAAACCATGTTTCAGTAATATGGTAACCTTTAAGATCTTTAATATTTGGATCTTAGTAAGACCCTTTGATTATTAGTTCCATATCTGCAGTTATAACTTCGTTTTCCTGGGGAGAACTTAAATTTACAATTAAGAGTTATACCTCGACAGTGAATGATATTTCCGTTTGATGTTTCCTTGTTTCTCCAAGGTAATCTTTAGTTTTTACAACATCAGTAGCAGTGTATGTTATTTTGTATTCATGACCACTTTCTAAAGTATAAGGATGTAGAGTTAATATTGATGTATTTTTCTCGTCTACTTAATCTTGTAATAGACTCGAGCAACTTTCATTTTTTTTCTTCTTCAAGCAAGACCAAGTGTGCATTATATCTGGATTAAATTCCTCCTTCACATCATCGTCTATGTAGTTACCATTAAATTAAATCTCTTAACTGGCTAAAATTTTGTCTTGTCGTTCCCAGTGTATTTCTGTTTTTATATTTCTAATCATGGTTTCAATAGTAATCTGTTCTTCTGCTCTTCTCAGTGCTCCTTGAATATCCGTGAGGTTTCGAAGATCGTCAGCTATATAATGAAATGTGTAGTTTTATCCACTCTCTAATGTATAAGGAGGTACAATCAATTTTGAACCTTGTTTCATTGGAATAAATTTATTCAATAAATCTGAACATTTTTCATTCTTATTTTTAAAACAATTCCAAGTTGATCGAATAGAAGGATTTATTCCTCTTTTGGTGTCTGGATCAACATATGATCCTGTCAACTCTAATTTCATGTTAACAAAATATCCTGATCTTTAATTTCTTTCTATAGATGCTTCTATTTATTTAACAAGAATTTAAATAGTAATATTTAACTTCTTTTCTCGTAAATTTCCAGTCGTATCATGTATCTCTCTTGTGTCCTTAACTTTATATATAAATGTATAATTATTTCCATGCTACAAAGAGTATGGTGGCAATCCTAACGAGTATCCTTCAGTTTCATTTATATATTCTTTCCTTATAATATTTGAACAAGTTTCTTCATTATTTTTTAAACAAATCCATGTCTGATCAACCCGTTCACTAATTCCATCTTTAGTATCAGGATCTTTGTAGTGTCCAAAAATTTCTATATCCTCATTACTATAAAAAGATAATGAAGTAATGTTAACTTCAGCTTCAATAGGTGATACTTATGCTTCAACTTCAATTACTTCTTTATTTTTCCTCCCAGTCGCAGGGTCTGAAGCTTAGTAGATGATTTTATAGACAATACCAGTATCGAATGTGTAAGCAGGTATCCTTATATAGGATCCGTTTCCTTCTTTAACTTTTTCAGGCAATAGTTTTGTGCAATTTTTTCTTTGTTTTTCT
>SEYY01014134.1:5000-7500 GCA_009176605.1 Armadillidium nasatum | reverse complement strand
AAATAACAATCTTTTAATAATGATTACATGTTCAACTTTATATAGTCAAAATTTTATTCGAAATCCTGGCTTACGAATTCCAGAATTGATTGATAAGATTAATATACATTACACATTTTATTACACTGAACAATTATTTTATTCCTCAATAAAACTAACTGAAAAAGACATATGAAAATAAATCCATATGCTATTCAATCAAAAGCTACTTATAACAATAATAATTAGATTTCAAGCAACACGTTTACGTAATTTTAATAAAAATAATAATAATAATAATAATAATAATAATAATAATAATAATAATAATAATAATAATAATAATAATAATAATAATAATAAAAAATAAAAAATAATAATAATAATAATAATAAAATAATAAT
Organism: Armadillidium nasatum; assembly: GCA_009176605.1. Lineage (NCBI taxonomy): Eukaryota > Metazoa > Arthropoda > Malacostraca > Isopoda > Armadillidiidae > Armadillidium > Armadillidium nasatum. Next base: position 7,117 of record SEYY01014134.1, on the reverse strand, counting down.
AATAATAATAATAATAATAATAATAATAGCAATAACAAAGTATTTTGAATATTAATTATTAAATCTGTAATTTTAATTCCCTTTTTAGAATTTTTCCATCTCCTGATTTTGGGAGAGATTCCACAAATTTTATTCCTCCTTTGAGTTGCTTGAATTCTGAGAGTTTATCTTTCATGAAGTTTTGAAGTTCTTCTTCTGAGACTTCCTCCTTGGCAATCACGAATCCCAAAGGAAGTTCACCGTGTTCTAAATCAGGTTTCCCGATAACACAACATTCTTTTACTAATGGATGCTTTTGAAGTTCGTTTTCAATTTCACTTGGAGAGACCTGTTTAAAATAAAAATTTTTATATATACTCACCGGTAATGTGATTTTTTTAAGGCATTCGTACACTTACTGTACTTTATTGCATACCTCTTTGTTATAGATTATCCAAGTGACACCAACTCGTAATGTACTGTTAAGTTTTATCACCAAATGTTGCTATTCAACTGATTAATTACATTCTTTAAAAGAAAATATTGAAATTCTACAAAACTTTTTTTTTAATTTTAACATAATTATACTAATATTAATTACCATGAAATGATCAATAATTTATCTTTTAATTAATAAATAATCTTATTTTGATAATTTGAAAGCTGTCTCAATGATCTCATTTTTAGTATTCCCACCTTTAGGAATTTTTAATTTGGACACGGAGAATCTTACCTGAGAACCGTGAACTTTTATCATATTTTTTAAGTCGGTCAGTCACAAATAAAAACTCATTTTCATCAAAGTGTCCAATATCTCCTGTGCGAAGCCAACCATTTTGGAAAGCCTTTTTTGTTGCTTCTCGTTTATTAAAATACCCTTTCATTACCTAATCAATGAATTGTTAGTTAATGTTAAATTAAAAAAAAATAAAATAATTAATATTAATTCAAATTAAACAATACGTATATCAAACAGTTTTTAGTTAGAGAAGAAATGTTAGGTACGGATGTTTAAACTGAAATACAGTTAGGTTCTAGCTAGTGCTCTTAACATTGTTCCTATTCAATATCTGTTGAAAATTCAGTCTCTGGCTCGAATTCCACCTCGGACTTCGACATCCGATAAAAGCTCTCAATCTCTGGCTCAAACTCTACCTCCAACTTCAACATCCGATAAAGGCTCTCAGTCTCTGGCTCAAACTCCACCTCCGACTTCAACATCCGATAAAAGCTCTTAGTCTCTGGCTCAAACTTCACCTCCGACTTCAACATCCGATAAAGGCTCTCAATCTCTAGATCAAACTCCACCTCCGACTTCAACATCCGATGAAAACTCTCAGTCTCTGGCTCAAACTCCACCTCCAACTTCAACATCCGATAAAAGCTCTCAGTCTCTGGCTCAAACTCTACCTCCGACTTCAACATCCGATAAAGGCTCTCAATCTCTAGGTCAAACTCCACCTCCAACTTCAACATCCGATGAAAACTCTCAGTCTCTGGCTCAAACTACACCTCCGACTTCAACACCCGATAAAGGCTCTCGGTTTCTGGCTCAAACTCCACTTTCTACTTTGACTCCTAATCCAAACAATGAAAAGTTTCTAACTCTGTTCAGTTCTCAAGGAAAACTTAGAATATACTATATTAAACTTTACAGCTATTAATTATTATTATTATTATTATTATTATTATTATTATTATTATTATTATTATTATTATTATTATTATTATTATTATTATTATTATTATTATTATTATTATTATTATTATTATTATTATTATTATTATTATTATTATTATTATTATTATTATTATTATTATTATTATTATTATTATTATTATGATTATTATTATTATTATTATTATTATTATTATTATTATTATTATTATTATTATTATTATTATTATTATTATTATTATTATTATTATTATTATTATTATTTTGATTTCCTTTACCGATGGAGATTTGATGCAGATTTCCCCAGTCTGATTCGGACCTAAAGTTTCACCAGTTTCTGTGCAGATAATTTTGGCTTCAACGTTGCTCAAAAGACGACCACAGCCTTCAAAATTTTTACAACTTCTAGGCATTGCAGATACTATCAAAGCTTCTGTCATTGCGTAAGCTATTATGTATA
>SEYY01014132.1:0-28258 GCA_009176605.1 Armadillidium nasatum | reverse complement strand
ATATATATATATATATATATATATATATATATATATATATATATATATGAGTAAACTGAATAATTTCAATCATATTTTGTAGCGATGTTTTGTTACGTTTACCGAAAAATGTATTACTATTTGCTATCGGCAAAAATCCTTTCGAGAAAACTGAGCTTTGAAAATTTTTAAGTAATTAATATTTTCATAATGAACATGTATTAAACAGACAAAATAGTAGGTAATTAATCTACTATGCTTTCGAATGTCAGTAGCTTAGTTCATTTGCTACGATATTGCCTGTCCTTCTAACCTAACAACGTTATTTATATACAGTATATTCAAAAATATTTTAAGCTTCACATTATTCTAAACCACTAATTCTGGGAAAATTACACGTCGCAAGCCGCATCAACGATTTTTCAAGAGTGAATAGCAATTTGTGTAGTTAATTATAATTTTCTAATTATATCATTCATTCATCTAATCATTTACAACAAATAGGGAGAGAGTAAATTTTATCCTTACAGCAAGAATAAAAGACCCAACCGCATTTTACGTTTTATGTTGGTGAGATACTTATCACGATTGATTATGATAAAGCAAAAAATGTATACAAACTGCATATACTTTTGAATGTTAACGGAGATTGAAACAAACAATATGGAAAATATATATATTTTAAACTTTTCTGGAACTATAAAATACTATATATTATATATATATATATATATATATATATATATATATATATATATATATATATATATATATATATATATATATATATATATATATATATATATATATATATATATATATATATATATATATATATATATATTAGTATTTTGTCCATCCGCCTTCGTTCCTGATAACTGACTGCAATCTGTTAGGCATGGATGCAATATTATTTTGTAGTATATGTGGGGTTCTACGCTGTTTTTCCCACGATCTAAGGGCATGGTGCAAAAGTTGCCTCCCCGTTCTCTCATCCTCTGGTGTCCATTCTCTGATAATTGATCCCCAGATGTTTTCAATGGGATTTAAATCACATCCTCTTGGTGGCCATGGTAAAACTTCGAGAATCTGTTCATGTTCAGTAAACCTATTGCTGCACTCTCCTCGCGGTGTGCACTGGACTATTGTCATGAACATAGATTATTCTATTAGGATTGGGATCAAGATACGCCCTTACTGTTGGAAGAAATACTTCATCTAGAATTTCTAAATACTTATCTGAAGTAAAACGGCCATCAATAGGTGTCAGTTCGCCTAGAATATTAAAATTTATCCATCCCCATACATTGGCGGTTACGTGTCCACTCCTGGCTTCTTCATAAATATGTTGCTGTTCATATCGTGTGTTATTAACACGCCAGCAATGTAGGGGGCCGTGATTTGTAGAGGTAAATGTTTTTTCATCTGTGAAAATAACTTTAGACCAAAAGTTCATATCATTGTTAACATATTCTCTGGCAAAACGGAGTCTTTCTGTTTTATGTGCGTCCGTTAGTTTTTGCTTCACGGCAGGAGTCCGATGGTGTTTTCCATTTGCATGCAATCGCTGGCGGATTGTTCTATCAGATGCGTCCAGCTGTAATGCGCGTTTGATGGCTCTGCTATTTGTAAAGGGGTTTCTAATCGTTTTTTGAATAATTTGCTGATCTTCATTCAGAGTTAGTTTTCCTTGGTGCACCAGGCTTTGAACGATCAGACAAATTACCCTCCTCTTCATATCTAACAATCCCTCGTCTTACTGTTGATACTTGGATCCCAAGGTTTCTTGCTTTTTCAGGCTTGGTTTGTCCGGATTCAAACAGAGCTATTATCTTTCCCCTTAATACTAGCTTCTCAGAGTGGTTTATCCATTATTTTGATGCTAAAAAAAGTTAACTGTTGTTGGTACTGCGAGTCTACGGCAAATGATTACAAAGTGTAAAATATAATATGTGATTTTAGTTCGGTTTATGTTAGAAAACCAACTAAAAACACACACACAACACACACACATATATATATAATATATATATATATATATATATAATATATATATATATATATATATATATATATATATATATATATATATATATATATATATATATATATAAATTTATTTTTTTTCATTTAATTCCAAAAAAATTCCAGTAGAAAAGTTTATAATATATATATTCTTATAATTAAGATGTTAAATTACGAAAAATAATTTTCTACAATTTAATGAAAAACATTTATTTTTAAATTCTCCCACTTCAAAAATACATCTTCAGTATTTATTTTAAGCTGCCTCACTGTCACAAATTTAATTATTTTAAATAGTTTAAAATAATTAATATTCCTAACAATTTGCTAAATTCAACAACCTAGTTTGAATTAACATAACCTTGACCTGAAGGTAAAACTACGCCTGAGGCCATTAATAGGCTTAACTAGAATCTTGTAAACAAAATTTGTTTAAAAATGACATAACAACTGCTTCGATATATATATAATATATATATATATATATATATAATATATATATATATATATATATATATATATATATATATATATATATATATATATATATATATATATATATATATAATATATATATATATTCATTAAACGATCTTCTCAATTGCACTTCTAACTCTGTTCACTCTTATGCTGATGACTCAACTCAACATTCTTCTACTCATTTCAAATCTGCTCCCTCTTTTGCTTCTAGAGTTGCTTCTCGTCTTCAACTTTCCGATTCTATTCTTGCCGATCTGGATGGAATTTCCCGGTGGGGTCATAGCAAACTTGTGAAATCCAACTCTTTAAAAACTCAACTTCTTCACATCTCCCTCTCAAAAACACCTCCTAACTTTCCTATCCTCTTCGATGGCTCTCCCGTCTCACCTGTAAATAACATTAACATTCTTGGTCTAAACATAAACAACAAACTATCTTGGAAACCACATATCACAATTACTGCTAAAGCGGCCTCTAAGAAGCTGGGAATTCTGTTCAGATTGCGAGAATTTTTTTCTTCTGAGCAGTTACTACAAATATATAAGGGACTCATTCGTCCTTGTATGGAGTACTGTTCTCACATTGGGGGGGGAGGGCTCCGGCTCCTCCTCTCTTCTGGATAGGGTTGAGTCAAAAGCTAAAAGATTAATAAACTGTCCCCTACTTTCAAACTCTCTTGACCCTCTGTCTCTGCGACGTAACCTTTGCGCGCTATCTCTTTTCTATAGGTACTACAATGGCAGATGCTCGAGGAAATTGGCCTCTCGCATTCCTCCACCGTTGCGTCGTCTTCGTTGCATAAGGGGTGTATTTCTTTCGTACCAATTTTGTGTGGACGTAGGAAATCCCAGGCTAACCCGTTGTGGTACCTCCATCTTTCCAGCCACCTCTATTCTGTGGAATTCTCTACCGTCATCTATTTTTTCTACTTATTTAATCTTCCTCTCTTCAAGACTTCCGTCTGCGCCCACCTGAGGGCTGTGCGTTAGGTGTGTGTGTGTCCCTGTGTGTGTGCCCCCTCCTTGAAAAGGGCTCTGCCCGTGAGTGGTGGCGTTCTGTAAAATATATATATATATATATATATATATATATATATATATATATATATATATATATATATATATATATATATATATATATATAATATATGACCTTGTGGTCATCAAAGAATCATTTAAAATTTTAAGCTAAAGCCATTAACATTTATTCTAAACGAACAATTAAAAATATATAAAAGTTTAATATAAATAAATATAAAATAAATAATAATAATAATATATATATATATATATATATATATATATATATATATATATATATATATATATATATATATATATATATATATATATATATTTATATATATAATATATATATATATATATATAATATATATATATATATATATATATATATATATATATATATATATATATATATATATATTTATATATAAAACCTTTTTTTTTTTTTTTTTTTTTTAATAATAATAATAAAAGTATTAATAATAATGAAGTTAACAATAATAATAATAATAGTAATAATATAATAATAATAATAATAATAATAATAATAATAAGAAGGTTATAAATATATATTATATATATTATATATATATATATTATATATTATATATATATATATATATATATATATATATATATATATATATATATATATATATATATTGAGAGAGAGAGAGATGCGACTGGTTTTCCTGAAAAAAACTTTGAAACGTGCTTCCGCCACCCCCCCGCTATAAAAAAATTCCAAATAAATGTCAATTTTTTTTTAAACTTGCTATTTTAGAACCATTTTCGTTATTTATATGAGACTCTAAATCACAACCTTTTTCCCGATTTCAGTCAGAAAAATATCGATAAAATATCGATAGAGTATCGATATTCTATATCAGCACCCATTCAATTTTACTATTAACCTTTATATATATATATATATATATATATATATATATATATATATATATATATATATATATATATATATATATATATATATATATATATAATATATATATATATATATATATATATATATATATATATATATATATATTATATATATATATATATATATATATATATATATATATATATATATATATATATATATATATATATATATATATATATATATATATATGCTAAAAACACAATTACCCAATACTTCGTTGTAGAATTTGTCGAAACGATAATATATGGAATCATTCAATTCTTTAAATAAATTTTCATTTAAGAAATAATACGTAAATATATATATATATATATATATAATATATATATATATATATATATATATATATATATATATATATATTATATATATATATATATATATATATATATATATATATATATATATATATATATATATATATATATATATATATATATATATGTGTGTGTGTGTGTGTGTGTGTAACTACGCTGTTTCCAAATATTATACTTGCCTAAACTACTATCGAGTTACACACTTTGTCAGTGGGCGTGTCTATAGTATCTTGTTGAAAGATGATTGGCTGAAAATTTATTCTTAAAATTAGACCCATGTTACTCTGAAAAATGACCGACCCAAGCACAGTCGATTACTTCTGTCCACGATAATACATCAAAATGGTATATCTAAATGGTATATCGGACTTTGTTATGAAACAGCTTAAGAACCCTTTTCTCATTACATTTCTAATACTTTATAGAAGCGTTTCAGATTAGTTGTTATAAAAGAATCGAGCTTCTTTATAGTTTTTAATTTATATTCTTCTAAATTTTATGAATATGTTAATAAATGAAATGTAATTACAATATTTATATTTATTTCATGTAGCACACTTGAGTTATTTTTAATTCGTTTATTTATTTTGTATAATTGAGGTAATTTTATAATCAATATTAAAAACAATATTAATATGAAGATCAAAATTAGAAGTAATTCTTTTGAAATAATTCTAAGGTTAAAAGTTAGATTTAAGTCAAGAACACACATTTAAATGGTAATGTCAAAGATTACAAAGTTACTAGTTCAAAGTCCTCAATTTACATAAAGTATCAATTTGCATAAAGTATCAATTGCACTAAGTACCAAGGCACACATTTGTAGTTTATTAATTTATAATTATTTATTGCTGTATTATAGAAATTAATAAAATTAATAAGAAATATATAATAAAATTATATATGTATATATATATTATATATATATATATATATATAATATATATATATATATATATATATATATATATATAATATATATATATATATATATATATATATATATATATAATAATAAAATATATATAATTTTTGGAAATATATATAACATATATTTACCAAGGAGTAAATTTCGCTTACTTGGGTTTGTTGGATTTAATGTATATTAACACAGATACAAGTTAACCCTACGAAGACCAAAAGTAAAAGAAAGAGAAGATGCATTTGAAGTTCTTTATTTAGAGAAAATATAAGGTTGTTGTCTCTTAAGACATTGACACAAGTTAAAAACGTTAACCCGGAGAAAGAGATGCAACTGAAAAATTTGCTGATTCTGTATGACAAAGGAATGCTTGAGACTTGAAAAGAAAAGTGACGCCAAAGTTAAGGAATTTTGTGAATTATGAAAAATTTTTCAAAATAAAACAAAGTTTTATTTTTCGAAATAATTTGTCTACATATATATAATTTATATATATATAAATATATATATATATATATATATATATATATATATTATATATATATATATATATATTATATATATATATATATATATATATATATATATATATATATATATATATATATATATCCTCTGGTGGGCAAAGGCCGGAGGACTAACCAATATCCACCAGAGTTGAGGAACAGTCGGATCTAGTCTCTAATATATATATATATATATATAATATATATATATATATATATATATATATATATATATATATATATATATATATATATATTTCTCCCCTATCTCAACATCTTTTCTGTTAGGCCAGAAATGTCAGGTGCCACCAGTCATGAATCCTCTCCGCATCTCTCTCTACTCAAATGTTGTATTTTCCTCCACCTTGTCGATTTTTGCTCCTCTTCTCCGTACAGCTTCCGCAATTATCTCCATCCATCTTTTTCTTGGTCTGCTATCCGGTTTTCTCCTCTCCGATCTCTAATCCAAAATCTCCCTCAACCTCTCTGTATCCTTTATCATTCTCACGTGTCCAAACCATCTCAGCTGATTTCTCTCCATACCCTCCCAGACTGGTTTCTCTCCTAAATCCTCTCTCATTCTATTGGTTCTCTCTTTCTCTCTCTCAATGATTCTCTCTCTCTCTCTCTCTCTCATCTCAACCATCTAAGCTGATTTCTCTCCATACCCTCCCAGACTGGTTTCTCTCCCAAATCCTCTCTCATCCTATTGCTTCTCTCTTTCTCTCTCTCAAAGACTCTCTCTCTCTTAATGACTCTGAGCCCCCTCATTTCTGCTGCCTCCAACATATTCCAATGCACCGTATTGAGAGACCAGCATTCCGATCTGTAGAACAGAATCGTCCTCAAAATTGTCTTACATAACACTGCTTTCCTTTCCGTGGGTATTTCTTTTCATCTAAGCAGTGGATACAAAATTCAGATATTTTTTGAGAATTTCCCAATTCTCTCCTCCCTCTTTTGCTATTACCACCACACTTCTGTTTATTCTCATACATAATACATTTATCACCTCGTTTAATTTGTTCTAAGCTTCCTGAAGTTCTCCAATTCCTCCGTTGTAACTACCGAGTCATCAGAGTAAATCAGTGCATGCTCTCTTTCCATGAACATATTCTCCTGAGACAGGAATCCAGATATAGCGCAAGGAGAATCGAAGTCAATACACTCCCATGTTTTACTCCTGTCCTTACTCCAAACCATTTCACTAATTCCTCTCCTTTTACCATATTTACTTGTTCTTTGTACATACTTTTTATAGCTCGTATCAATTCCTCCTATGCATATCGTACATTGGATCCTCTAATACTCTCTAGAATGTCTCCCTTTTTATCCTGTCGAATGGATTCTCTAAATCTGTAAATGTTACTTATGCTTTTTCTGTTCCATTCTAGGATCTTCTCAGCTTGTATTTTCATATAGAAAATCAAATCTGTCGTACTTTTTCCCGACTTAAAGCCATGTTGTCAATTTTATATCCTATCATGAACTTCTTCTGTTAGTCTCCTATCCAAAATTCTTTCATATATCTTACTAGCTCATACTAGCAGCGCTATTTCTAAATAATTTACGCACTTTTTATCTCTATTTTTGTGTATTGGGAGGATTACTGCTTTTCTCCAATCCGTATGAAATATATATATATATATATATATATATATATATATATATAATAATATAATATATATATATATATATAATATATATATATATATATATATATATATATATATATAATATATATATATATATATATATATATATATATATATATATATATATATATTAGTGATGGAGCGAAGCTGAAAAAATGAGCAACCGCGATTGCTGTTATTTTGTGGTTGCATTTTTCTTTTGCAACCGCGGTTGCTGTTATTAAAAAAGATTATAAAAGCAATGCGGTTATGGTAAAATTCAAAGGTAGTAGGCCATATATAAAAAATTAAAGATATATTTTAGTTTATTGTTAGAAATAATTATTACGGTGAATATGTTATTATTTTTATTATTATTATTATTATTATTATTATTATTATTATTATTATTATTATTATTATTATTATTATTATTATTATTATTATTATTATTATTTATTATTATTATTATTATTATTATTATTATTATTATTATTATTATTATTATTATTATTATTATCTATGACCACTTTAGTGTGTCATCTTGAAAGCCGATTTGTTCCTCTCTTTGATATTTTTCTATAACAGCTATATATTTTTGATTAATGTCGAGTTCAGACTCGTCATCGCTAAGGACCATGGGGAGAGTTGTGGGTGGCGCTTGACATATCCAAGGCATTAGACAGCGTGACTCCATACAGTCTGACACATTTTTTAGACCAGAGTCGAAGGTTTGTCTGTTTCTGAAATTTTACTTTTTTTTAAAGGATGTTTAAATGACATTTGTTCTTCATTTTTTCTACAGTAAATTTTATCACACACAGTTTTGCTATTTCTCTTTATCTTGATGGAGTTTATCTCGTCTCTTTCTTACTATATTGGACCTGATGAGGGCCCTGCTGCATTCTTGGGCTGAAACGTTGTCCTTCTTTTAAGTGGTTTTAATGTTACATATTATTCATATATATAATATATATATATATATATATATATATATATATATATATATATATATATATATATATATATATATATATATATATATATAATATATATATATATATATAATAATTATATGACATTAAAATTCTTGTAAAATTTCAGTAGAATCAATAGTTTCCGAGATCACAGACCTTCAATAACTTTTTATTCCTTTGAGCAATGTAGCTCAAATTTTCAGAAACTAGAAAAACCTTGTCGTAACGAGTAGTGTTCGGGTTTATTAATATGTATCCCTAGAAAAAGATTCTGACTCAAAAATTTAAAATTTAAAAAAGAAATATTTTGGCTTAAAGAAAAGATGGGTTGTCTAAACTCAAAAATTTCTCTACAACCTCTTCTTTTTGTTATAGCTTTTTTGTCACTCGACAGATATGGGCGAAATTTTTTATAGACTCCGTAAAGGCTTTGTCTTCAATTTACTTTCAAACAAGCTTTTTATATATATTTCTAAGAAAAAGGTACGAGTAAAATTATTTGGAAAACATTTTGGAAAAAGAAATTTTTTTCAAAAACTTTGTGAAAACTATTTTGACTATCTTTTTTTAAGGGACCTAATTCAAAAAAAGTGCTCCAATAACTTTTTAGATATGTTCTTCCTGTAGTGTCTGAAAATTTGGGGTTGATAGGCCAAAAAGAAAAAACAAATATAAAAAATAAGGAGTGCCAAAAAAGTGCAAAAATTTTGGGATTTCAAAATTCAAAAGAATGCAAAAATACATATTTCGCCCTATAAGGAACATTTTCAAATTTGATGGTGGTGTTTTTAAGATTATAAATTTAATTCTTAAATGAAATATTTAAAAAAAAATGCCTACAAAATCCCGCACTCTCTTAAGAGTTATAAGATTGTGGTCAGAGTTACCGATAAGAGGAAAAATGGTGTATTTAATCCAGAAGAAGTAGTGGTAAAGCATAAATCAGGTGTTCAAGAACTGGTTAGGACGATCTGGAATGTGTGTGGGTTCCCTAATCAGCTTCTCCAGATCGTTGAGAACATTGAATGATTTGGCCTCCTTCCCACCAGTATTAGTATGAGAGGAGCCCAACTACTCAGTGTAGTGTTCGTTGAAATCCCCTAAATAGAGGATTTCAGCATTTGAATGAGAAGAAGTAACAGTCTCGTGAGAGTAGTAAGATATTGAAAAAAAACTGGAAAATCTGTTCCATTAGCAGTAGCAGAAACACAATATAATTGTAGTAGTAGGAAGATAGATTTTAAGCCATAAAACATCGAAATTAGAAGATTCAAGATTTACGAGACGTGTCACAGGAGTGAAAATTGTGAAAAATTTTGTAGTTAGAGGCATTGATGTTGTTAATGAAAGAATCCCTATCTAACTGGGTCTCAGACAGAAGCAAAAGTTTAAGATGAGAATTAGATAATTGATATTTTACGGATTCAATATTTGCACGAATGCCACGGACGTTGGCAGAGTCAATAGAAAACCCCCTTCTACACTCACCCTCACGTCCTCTTGATCTTATCATTCAAAGAACTACATACACACACTCACGGACACATAACCTCACGCACAATCAAAAACACCCTCTCACTCACGCAAACACACGAACCTTGATTTAATCACAGTAAACAATGCTAATACTGGAAGCTAAAATAAAATAAAAAATAGCAAACACATTATATATTTAAAAAAGAAATTAAAATGAATGAGCAAATAAATGAGCTTAAATTAATATAAAGAAAACTAGTTAAAACTTATCTTGAACTCCATCTTGTAAAAAAGTTGTAGGCAGCAAAAATTTTTCTTACGTTGAAGCTCATAAGTGTTTAAATAAAAACACTTCACAAATTTTAAAACTCTTAAAACAAGACATGGAAATTAAATTAAACTTGAGAATGACTAAAAAATTTTTAACATAATTAAAACTTTTTAAAACCCTCACACAAACGCACTAGGAAAAAATAAAACTGAGGAGAACAACACCAAATGAACAACAAGTATCAGCATAATGTTGGTCGTAGAGCTAAAGGTGTTTGAAAGTAGGGGACATTTTCATGGACTTTTATCCTTAAACTCAGCACTTTCTAAAAGAAGGGTGGAACCTGAGGTTCATCAAATGCGAGAACATTATTCCATGAAATAGGAGATAAGACCCTTATATAACTGGAGTAGCTATTTGAAAGGAAAAATTCTAATAACCTGAACTGAACTCCTAATTTCTTTGAAGCCACTTTAGAAACCATTTTGAAATTAGGTTTCCATGACAATTGTTCATGTTCACAATAAGAATTTTTATGTTGTTCATAAGTGAGACTGGAGTGATGTTAATTAAAGAAGATAGGAAAGTTGGGAGGTGTATCTGAGACTAAGATGTTAAGTTGAGTTTTTAAAGAGTTGAATTTCACAAGGTAGAAACGACTTTACCGGAAGATTCAATCCCGATCAGGAAAAATTAAATAAGAAAGGATAAAGTCGAGAAGCAACTCTAAATGCAAATGAATGGAAGAATGGAGAGTTGAACTATTGAGATAAAAATGAACAGAGTGAGAAGTGCGGTTGAGATGATCGTTGATGAAATGTAAGGAAAAAAATTTGCAGATAAAACAGATCTCTGTGAAATATCAAAATTAATGGGAATAGAAAAAGAAAATAAAAGAGGGAAACTATTCATAAATAAGAAAGGAGAAGGAGGAAACCCAAAAGAAGGGAGCTTAGAGAGTAGCGACATGTGCTATGCCAGGTCAAAAGCATTAGATTTCTCAAACGTCACCACCCAAGATTTCTTAAAGTCTCCATAGGAAGAAGACCATAAATTAGGATAGAAAAGCATGTTAAAAGTTAACCTCAATCATTGAGAGCAATACTGATGATCAGAAAAAAGGAAGTAAGGCTCCAGATGATCCAGGAAATAAGAGTTGAGGAGATTTTAGACTGAACACAAATAAAAGCTATAGGACGATGGTTGGATCGAAGAATCAGAGCTGCTATTGGTCTTTGGGATCGGCTAAACATATACTCACTTCTGGAATTGAATAAAAGTATTAGTGTGGAGACATGGAGAGTAGGGTCGAACAAGGACGACACCAGTTCAGGCGCACACTCCCTGAGAATAAGAAAAAACTTCTATCTGGGTCACTAGCTTTAGTGACATTCATAGAGCTCAAGATCTCATTCGATCATATGTAATTACAAATAGAGACATGGAACAGACGAGAGAAGAAGGGATGCAAGAATCGTTAAAGATGGAATTAGATGATAAAAGGTGACTGAAGAGATTTGCCTTTTCAGATGTTTTAACTACAGATCGTTGATGGAAAATAGATGATCGAAATATTTTTAAGGATACGCTTTAGAAATTTTTGAATTATTTGAGAATTTATTTACCTTAATTATATTTAAATTAATTAAATTCTTATTGATTTTACTATATTGTTTACATCAGTTCTAGAATTTAGAATGGATCTCAGTAGTATAATTTTACATGTTAACCAGTCTACTTATTATTCATAAATGTATACAGTTTCTATTTCGTTAGGTAAAATATTTGTACGAAGTAAAACTCTAAACTTGTTCTTCGGATGAAGATCTCACAATAAATAACCATGAGGAATTGATGTTATCTCTTTATATATTTTTAGAAATTCTTTACGCTGAATCGGAAACATTGTGTTGATAATATATTTACTTGACTCATGTCACGTCTTTGTCCAAATAGGATTAAGTATTGTGTGTTTAATGAAACATCTCTCATTTAACGATTTTTATGGAAGATATTTTGAGTTATAAAAACCACAGGAATATTCATATGATGAGAATAAACCGTAAATGTCTCAGCTATATTCTCATTTAATTTATGCATCAGATCATCCAAAACAATTATTTTATGACCTGTTATACCTTGAAGCGACTTTATATCGTAAATACCTTCATGAAAGTCAATTCATCTTTAAACTCGTTAAACTTTTCTTGGTAAACATTATAACACCAAATAATTTTTGTGGCTGGCTTTTCAAAGATATCAACATGTTTTAATATATTTAATAATAAAATTGTTTTTCCAAACCCCGTAGGCTCTGCTATTAAACACGTTGCAGAACTACGGAACATAAATTTATCCACATCCATTCTTTTTAAAT
Source organism: Armadillidium nasatum (assembly GCA_009176605.1). Lineage (NCBI taxonomy): Eukaryota > Metazoa > Arthropoda > Malacostraca > Isopoda > Armadillidiidae > Armadillidium > Armadillidium nasatum. The sequence continues at coordinate 15,320 of SEYY01014132.1, read as the reverse complement.
ATATACACAAGAATGAAAAAATATATATTAAAACAAAAAATATATATGCATAGAATTTGTAAAAGAAAAACAAAAGTAATTCAAGATTTTATTAACATTTAAAATATATTGCTTATTAACAATTGGTTTCATTTAACATCAATTATTATCACATAATATATATATATATATATATATATATATATATATATATATATATATTATATATATATATATATATATATATATATATATATATATATATATATATAATATATATATATATATATATATATACAAGAGTAATTCAAGATTTTATTAACATTTAAAATATTGTTTTATTTACATATATCTTCACTTAACATATAATATTTTGTTTTCACTTAATAACATTTTTGACATATATATTATAAATTAGAATCTAACATATCCAATAAGTTGATACTTTCTTTTAAATCAGTTCTACACCGAAAATTTACATAATGAAAAATCCTATTACCGGGGATATGTATAGCTTCAGGATCCTTAATCTGTGGCTTCAACACCTCGTTGCTCCATCGTTTGCCGTATTCAAATCTGTCGGCCTTCTCCATTATTTCATAGTTTGTAAAGTTAGGGTCTTCATTTTTCAAATCTTTATACATGGCATAGATTATTGCATATGTTTTTTCTAAATACTCTTCAAATTTTACAGCTTTCTTAATTTTCGATTCAAATTCTTCTCGTAATTTTAGAAATTCCGTCTATTTGTTCACCCCCTCTGATGGTAAGGCCGTAATTAGGGAATATGTATTCGCCTGCTTCTTTACAATGAATTCTTAATCTTTCATCTAAAATCTGAGTTTCTGAGTTTCACGTATAACTTAGAGGAATACGCTTTTCATTCAGAATAGGTTTTAAAAATTCACAGATTTCATCTCCAGGAATTTTAGTTTCAAATAATTGTGAATATTGTTCATAAGTCCTAAAAATTAAGTGTATCAAAAAATTCTCGTAGCTGACTGACTGTGATAAACAATGGTCTATTCTTACTTCGGCATTGAAGTGGAACAAGTAAAATAATGCTCACCATTAATTCTTCTTTGAAATGCAAACTTTATATTTTCGTATTTGATTTCCCAGTTGAGAAGTTCAGGGACTCTAACACATTTGAAGACACGGGGAGAATCCATCTTGAAAATGGAAGACAGCAGCAGAATCTAATTCCGAGTCTTAGAAAATCGCTACTTTTATACGATTTTTCCTCCTCACAATCCCTTCTTCTTACCCCAGGTTCCCCACCAGCATGCTGAAATATTTTACCTCTTATCTGAAAATTTGAGGTCAAACTGTTTATTCTTGAATCCTATTCCTTGAAAAGGTACTCGAATTTATTTTTCTTAATCACCCGCCTCCAATATTTTGGTGAAATATTAACCTTCTTTTCTGTAAATATACTCCCAAACTGATTCTTTTTGTATCTTAATCCACTGAAAGGGACTCCAGGAACTTTTGTAAATATACCCCCAAACTGTTTATTTTTTGTATCCTAAGCCTTAAAAAGGTACCCGAATTTATTTTTCTTAATCACCCACCTCCCTTATTATGGTGAAAATTAAGTTTCTTATCTGTAAATATGAGCCAAAACTGATTATTTTTGTATCCTAATCCACTGAAAGGGCCTCCAGGTATTTTTGCTTTTTCACCTTAATCCCCTTATGATGAAAAAATAAAGATCTAATCTATAAATACATACCCAAACTGTTTATTTTTGTATGCCAATCCTCTGAAAGAGGCACAGATGTCTATTTACTTCTCATTCCTACTCTAAAACCCTCTTCTGTGATAAAAAAAAATGATAGAAAAGATCACCCATTGTTTTAAGACTAAATAATTTCCATCTAATGAGCTACCGTCTCCACAGCGACACCGTAAATCTATCTTATTGATTAATTCGCATTCAGTTCATACATGACGTCAGAGTCATATTCGTTTCTTATTGGTTAACATGAATCAGCTCATACACGACGTCAGAGTCATATACGTTTCCTATTGGTTAACTAATCAGTTTCGAACTCTATTTGGAGTATAGACTTGATATTCAGTTCATATTCCGTACCGCTATTTAAAAACATGTTACGTCTTCGTCGTTTTACTGCAGTAAAAGATATTGTAACATGGGAAATTAAACTCCCAAAAAGTGAAGTTTCTTTATTATATAAAAGAAGTCCAGATGGTCATTTATTATTTTACATGTGGACCTTACTTAGAACATAAAAGGAGTCCACGGTTATATATGACCGCAGAAGAAATAATTAAAATATGCAAACATATTACTGATTGGATTAGTGAAATATTTAAATCTCATAGTGCAAAAAATCAATGGGGTGAAATCATCAGTGTTGGAAAAGAAACCGATAATAAGAGACTCACATTAATATTTTCTAAGTGTTGTTATGAGACTATTGTAGATATAAGAATTTGGCGAAGAATAGAAGATATTTTTGTTCCTACGTCTCATGGATTCTGGCTTACAGGTGATGTACAAATAAAATAACTTTCACATTTTCAAAAATTATTAGAAAGAAAATTAAAAGAGAAAAGTATGCTTGAAAAATATATCAATATATCGCATAGTGTTTTATATCAGCAATATTATACATTGAAAAGAATACACGGAAAACAGCACGTTTTTAATGAAATCATTAATTCATAAAACATTGAAAAGTTTACTATTCGTTTCAGAAAACAGTGGAGAGAGAATATTTACTTTAATGATGGTGATTTCCTTAACTTTGATGTTTCAAATCGCGATCTATTTACTTATGTCCCTATTGTAGGTGTTGAGAATTAAAAAAATACATCACGTATCATGATTTGTGTCACAGTGAATTATGTAGAAGCATGTCGGAGCATAATCTTGAAACTACGAAAGACAGCGGTCACTAATTATTAAAACATTGTAGAGTGTAGACGCCTAAGAAGACCTCTACTACGTAAACTTTTTATTTCCATCATGGGGATTTCTAATTTATTAAGTTTTGTTCGTATATTAAATATGCGCATGAAATCTAAGGATGTACTCTCTGCTCGTACTGTTAAGGGAAGGATCCATTGTTGAAAAAAATTTTTATCCGATTCTCCTGAAAATTTCAGTATGTATAGCTTTTTTTCCCGACGAAAAAACTCCATTCCTAACATTTTTACGAAGGATTTAAAGTTTAGAAGCAATTTCTTAAATTTAGGGTAAGTTTAAATCTACGGTGAGGACGCCTAAAAAAAAATTTTTTTTCTGAAATTTGGTGTGTATATTCGTAAATCTATTGGCTATAAAAAATTTTTAGAGAGTTTTGATGTGTGCATAACAGAAAACAGGTTATATGCCCTTACTTGACCAGGTGTCGAAATTTTTTTTTTCCAATTTTGAAAAATTCACACATTCGGACAAAAAAATTAAAAAAAAAAAAATATGGATTGGCTGTCTTTAAAAATTGGATATTGTTTAGAGGAGGGATAGTTCTAAAACTTTTATTTAAAACACTTTTAAAATCTATTTGTTTGATTCGAGATACAGCTTATCGAAAATGGCCGAATTTTCGACGAAATTTCAAATTTTCCAAATTTTGAGAAGCTGTATCTCGAAACAACCAATTAGTTTTTAAAAGTGTCTTAAATAAAAGTTTTAGATCCATCCCTTTTCTAAACAATATCTAATTTTCAAACACATTAGACACAGGGATTTTTTTTAAGAAATTTTTTTCTCCGGAAGGGTATATATTTTTTCAATTTTTTTTTCAAAAAAAAATTTGACTTCCTAAAATCTAACACCAACCTGACTATTCCCAAATATTCTCGGTTAATATTGTAGAAATTTGGGCTAAGAATGTACAGGGGAGTTTTTGGATCATTCTGACCACTATTTTACCACTTCTATTTAATCTCTCTTTGAATTTTGACCCCCTATAACTGCTAAACCGTTAGAAACTCAGAAAAACGTCAGAAATCGAATGTTAATTAATTTAAAAATGCATATACATTGTAAATTTCAGCTCAATAGGTCAAATAATAAACCAAAAGTCTTGAGAATGGGTCCTGCCCTTAAAGGAAAATTAGTAAAATTATGTGAGGCTTATAAAGAACTTAATCATCGTATACAACTTACGGCGACTTTGAAAGAGGACATAGTAACTTTGAAATAGTGTTACTGGAGAATATGGGAACTCCTGTTCTACAAGGAATTATTGAGAAATCCTCTTCTAATAGTGATAAAACGTATGTGATTAATGTGACACGTTTTAAGAAGAAAATAACAAAAGTATATTATCATAAAGTTCTAAAGTTCTTACTAAAATTAGAGATGTAACAGATTATAAATTAACTGAGAGTGAAAAAAGAAATATATTAAAAGACGTATTAGAGATTATAACTCGTATTACAGCTAATATTCCAGTTTCAATTCCTTTTTCCGATGGAGAAGATGTTTGTGTTTATTAATGTGTTTTCCTGTGCAACCGCCTAATTCTAGTTTGTGCGAAGTTTATTGTATTTATTTTATAAAATGTTTTTTTTTTAAATATATCTTTTAATAAGATTATAAATATATTTAATATTGAAAATTTGTATGTGAATGATTATAATGTTAGTAATTACGTAGTAAATGAAATAAAATAAGATATGTGTTTACATTCCCTTTTGAATTTTTATATTTCATGTTTGTACGTATACATGAGTGTGAGCGAATGTTTGTACGTTTCTGAGTTCATGTATGTAATTGAGTTTGTGTCTGTGTATGATGGTTAGACATTGTATGAATATACTTTATTTTATTACATTTAAAAAAAAAAAAAAAAAAAAAAAAAAAAAAAAAAAAAAAAAAAAAAAAAATATGAATAGAAAATAAAAATTATGAATTATTTTAGTTATAGCTTTGTAAAGAAAACGGGTTTAGAATATATTAAATAATATGGAATAAAAATATATGTATAATGAAATAAAATGCAAAGTGAAATAAATAAATGGAAATTTTGGAAAAATTGATGCTCAAGACTTAAAGGCCATTTTCGCCCTTGTATTAGAAAGATCTCTTGGTCTAGTTGATAACGTCATAGAAAACCAACACTGAGGACATTCGTTTTGAAGTTTGTTTTTTGAAAAAATGTTCGGAAATAAAAATCATGATTTCAGAAAAAAATAATACGAGATATATGAATTAAAAAAAAATAGTCTCTGTTAAACTTTAAAGAAAATGTGACTTTTAAAAATTGTTTGAAAAAAAAGAAACTTTTAGGATTGTTTAAGGAGTGTCTAAAATATATAGGGTTTTATTATTATTATTATTATTATTATTATTATATATATATATATATATATATATATATATATATATATATATATATATATATATATATATATATATATATATATGTGTGTATATTAGTAAGGGGTACTGCAAGAAGAGTGCCAGTGCCACCTGAGGGTGGCACTGGCACTCTTTTTGCAGTACCCTTACTAATATACACACACACACACACACACATATATATATATATATATATATATATATATATATATATATATATATATATATATATATATATATATATATATATATATTATTTATTTATTTATTTATTATATTATATATATATATATATATATTATATATATATATATATATATATATATATATATATATATATATATATATATATATATTATATTTTTTATGTCTCCTCTGGTGGGCAAAGGCCAGGGGCCTACCAATATCCCCCAGAGTTGGTGAGCTATCGAAATCGGGTCGCTAATGGCCGAAGTCACCCGATACACGGAGTTTAAAAGTGTGCAAGTCGACGGAAGTTTGGAAAGCAGATAAAGGGAGTGTGCTCCAGACTTTACCAGTAGAGTACATGTAAGAGTGAGCATAGCGGTTAAGTCAGGGGTTGGAGAGTTGGACCGAGAAAGGATGAGACTGTGTAGAATGTCGTGTCGCAAGAGCTCTTCTCAGTGGAGGAGGTATGCGACTTGAAAGTTCAGAAGAGCAATGTCCGTTGAAATAGCGATAGTATAGAAAGAGTAACGGAACAATTCGACTGGCAGAAAGAGATTGGAGAGAGTTAGTAAGAGCAGGAGAGTTGATAAGACGAAAAGCCCTAGACTCTACCTTTTCGAGGAGAGCCCTATATGTGGAGACGAAGTAATAAAGAGAAGATCATTGATGTAAATTAGAAATAGAGTTGGGGATAGGACAGATCCATGAGGAACACCACTATTTGTAGATTTATAGGATGAACGATGGCCGTCTACAACTGCTGCTATAGAACGACCGGAAAGGAAATTAGAGAGAAGGTCACGGAGAGAAGAATAGTTTCCAAAAGAGGAAAGTTTGGAAATCAAAGCTTTGTGCCAGACTCTATCGAAGGCTTTCGTTGTGTCTAGCTCCACAGTTCACATTTTGCAAAATGCCAGAAAGGGCGAGAGGAAGAGGAACCAGAAAGATTATTGCATTTACAACGGAGAAAAGAGTTTTTGGTATCACGAAGGATAGATTTTTGCTCGATTCCGGGATGAAATATAAATTGAATGGGTTTCAGAGGTTTGGAGACGATGTTAATCTCTGAAGGCAGCGTCCCTGCGGTAGATAGCACGAGAACAAGTAGAGTTAAACCATGTTTTGTTAGGTTTAGTAGAAGGGAAATAATATAGAATGTACGCCTCCATGCCAGAGAGAATCAACTCAGTTATGCGCTTAGCACACTCCGAGGGATCCCTCCCACGAAAGCAATAATCATTTCATGGGAATTCAGAGAAATACAATCGCAAGTCAGACCAGCTAGCAGCACCGAAGTGCCACAAACGTCTCCTCGCCGAAGGCGGGGGTCGTTCTTGCGGAAGACTTGAAGAGACAGGACAAGATACGGAGATAAGAAGGTGATCAGGTGAACCCAGAGGAGGAAAGAATTTAACAGTATAAGGAGAAGGATAGGAGGTTAAGAAAAGATCCAGTATGTTGGGTTCATCACCAAGGCGATCAGGGATGTGGGTAGGGAGTTGCACCAACTGCTCAAGGTTGTTCTGGATAGAAAAGTTGAAGGCGAGTTCTCCGGCTGGATCAAGAAAACTAGATGAAAGCCATTGGCGGTGGTGAACATTGAAATGACCTAAAATGGTGATTTCAGAGAAAGAGAAGAAGATAGAATGTGCTATATTTTGGAGTTTAAATGGTCGAAGAATTTTTTAGAGTCAGTAGAAGTAGGAGATAAATAGACAGAACAAATAAATTTAGTAGTAGAATTGCAAGACAGCTTAAGCCATAAGGTAGAAAATTCAGGAGACTCCAAATTAGAGACACAAGAGCAAATAACATCGTTGCACACATATGCGCAACAACCGCCTTTGGCTGAAAATTGAGGATAGAGACAGTAGTAGGTAACAGAATAAGGTTTGTTGTCAGCACACTCAAGCACCTGAGTTTCGGTTAGAAACAAGAGATGAGGTTTAGAAGAAGAGAGATGGTGTTCGACAAAGGGGAAATTAGAAAAAAGACCGCGAATGCTGCAGAAATTATTGAAAAAAGAAGACCGTGCACCGGGGCAAGCCGGGTGCCGAGTCATGGCGGCACTATCACCATCACCGGAGGCCGCCAACTTCCAAGTGATGATGGGGTGAGGGGCATTCTTTGGATGCCCCCCCTCTAAGCATATATATATATATATATATATATTATATATATATATATATATATATATATATATATATATATATATATATATATTATATATATATATATATATATATATATATTCTCACCTCTGATTGATAAAGGTCAGTGGCCTATCAAATTTCACCAGAGTTAGGAGGAAAGGGAAATTTGGTCAAATTAAAGGCCGACGTGACCTGATACAAAACGTTTGAAGGTGTGTAATCATAGGAAGTTGGGAAAATAGGTAAATCGAGTGTGTCACAGACTTTACTAGAGGAGTACATGTAACATTGTGCATAGCGGTTGAGTCTGGAGTCAGAGTGTTAGATAGAGAAAGTAAGAGACTGTTTAGAAAGACGAGTAGCACAAACACTTTTCAATAAAGGTGATATGCAACCAACGAGAGAGTTCAGTAGAGCAGTTCCCATGGAAATAGCGATAGTATTGAGAGAGTGACGCAATAATTTGACAGCAGGAATAGACTTAGTGAGAGCAGGAGTGTTGATAAGACGAAAAACCTAAGACTACACCTTCTCAAGGATAGCTGAATGAGTGGAACCTCAGATGTCAGGTATACTCCATGCAGGGGCGAACAATACCTCTATACAGAGCTATCAACTGAGGTAGAGTGAAGAAATACAGAAGGGGCCTCAGAACACCTGACCTCTTAGAAGCTTGTTTGAAAGAGATGTAATTTAAACCTTCCAAGAAAAATCACGAGAAAAAGAAATAACAAAAATATTAGGGAGAGATGAAGGTTAGAGTTGTGTGTTTTCGAAGAAGATATCATAGTTGTTTGGAAGATTGTGTCGAGTAGAAAGATGGAAGAATTGAGTTTTTGTGGCACTGAAAACAACCATGTTCTCTCTGCCTCAATTTGAAATACAAGATAGATAAAAGGTCAGCTGCTCTAAGGCTGTCGCCCTTGCATCTATTAACTGTTGCTGGAATTGGTGCGTTTCAAATTGAAAAGAGTAATGAAGGGTGGAGTCATATATATATTATATATATATATATATATATATATATATATATATATATATATATATATATATATATATATATATATATATATATATATATATATATATAATATATATAAATATATATATATATAACCTCAGCTTTTACTAAAGGCTGAAGTTGCGCATATGTGCGTATCGATGTTGTCTGTTCTCGGGTCTCTAATCTTCAAATTATGATTTTAAAGTTCACCACCGCCAATGGCTTTCATCTACTTCTCAGGATCCAGATGGTGATCTCGTCTACCACTTTTCTATCCAGAATAACCTTGAGCAGTTGGTGCATCTCCCAACCCGTATCCTTACCGTCTTGGTGATGAACCCAATATACTTGAATTTTCCTAACTTCTTATTCATCTCCTTGCACTGTTAAACTCTTTCGTCCTCTGGGTTCATCGGATCACCTTCTAATCTCAGTATCACGATCTTTCTCTTCAAATCTTCCGCAAGAACGGACCCAGCCTTCGGCGAGGAGATGTTTCTGGCTTTTCGGTGCCAATAACTTGTCTGATTTGCTGTCGAACTTTTCTGATTTTCCATGGAATGATTATTGTTTCCGTGAAATGGATCCTTCTTAGTATGCAGAGCGCATAACCGAGGTGATTACTTCTGGCATGAAGGCGTATATTTTATATTCTTTCCCTTCCACTAAACCAAACAAACCTTGGTTTAACTCTGCTTGTTCTTGTGCTATCCGTCGCAGATAAGATGCCTTTAGGAACTACCGTCTTCTTTAAACTCCAGAAATTCATGCAACATGAATTTCTTCCTGAAATCTTGCAAAATCTATTCTTCGAGATACTAAAAACTCTTTTCTCTGCCGCAAAAGCATTAATCATTCTGGTTCCTCTTCCTTCCGCAATTTCTGATGTTCTGAAAAAAATGTTAACTCTGACTTTGCTTCTTCCTCTTTACCTGCTTTAGTATCTTCTGATGGTACAACTGCCTTTTTGCTTTCCCCTAAAGCTGAACTCTTCGCTCAAACTTTTTCTTTTAATTCATCCTTAGACGATTCCGGAGCAGTTCTTCTTCTTCAACCCCCTTGAGCTAGCTCATTTATGCCTAAAATTGAAAATTCTTCTAAAGATGTAATTTCTGCTCTCACTGACCTTAACCATAAGAAGGATTACGGCCCCGATGATATCCCTCCTGTGGCTCTCAAAACTTGTGCTTCAGAGCTTGCACCATGACTTGGTAAACTATTTCTACTTCTACTTTGACCTTCCCTTCTTGCTGGAAACTTGCGCTCATTCAGACTGTGCCGAAGAAGGGTGACTACTCACAACCCTCTAACTACTGTTTTGTTTCTTTAACCTCTGTTCTTTCTAAAGTTTTCGAATCTAGCCTTAACAGGAAGATTTGGAAACATCTCAATTCTTCTAATCTTAAGTCTGATCCCCAGTATGGTTTTCATAAGAAACGCTCTACTGGTGATCTCATTTCCCTTCTCTCTGACTCTTTGTCTCCGCACTTCGGCATTTCGGTGAATCTTTTGCTGTTGCGCTAGTTATATCGAAAGCTTTCGATAGAGTCTTGCGCAAAACTTTGATTTCCAAATTTCCGTCTTTCGGAATCAATCCTTCTCTCCGTGACTTTCTCTCTGCTTTCCTTTAAGGTCGTTCTATAGCAGCTGTTGTAGACTGCCATCGCTCTTCCTAAAAATCTATTAATAGGGGTGTTCCTCAAGGTTCTGTCCTATCCCTAACACTTTTCTGTTTTTCATAAATGACCTTCTCTCTATTACTTCAACTCCTATCCACTTCTATGCTGATGATTCCACCCTGTATTACTCTTTTCATTTCGAAAGGCACCCCTTCCCATCAACAGATAATAGACACAAGGTAGGTAGCTCTGGAGCAGCTGACCTCTGATCTATCTCGCATTTCAGATTAAGGCAGAGAGAACATAGTTGTTTTCAATGTCTCCACCAAACTAAATTCTTTCATCTCTCTACTCTACACAACCTTCGACACAATTGCAATATCTTCTTCAAAAACACTCAACTCAAACCTTCATATGTTCTTAATATTCTCGGTGTTTCCTTTTCTAGTGATCTTTCTTGGAAAGATCACATTCCCTCTCTTTCTAAACAAGCTTTTAAGAGGTCAGGTGTTCTGCAGCATTTTCTGTATTTCTTAACTTCACCCTAGTTGCTTGCTATGTATAGGGGTATTGTTAGCTCCTGTATAAAGTATATGTCACACATCTGGGGTGGTTCTACTCATACAGTTATCCTTGAGAAGTGGAGTCTAGGGCTTTTCATCCTATCAACTTTTCTGAACTTACTAATTAACTCCAGTCTCTTTCTGCCCGTCGAATTGTTGCGTAATTTTATCTCTACTATCTCTGTTATAGTGAACATAGCTCTCTTGCTATATATATATATATATATATATATATATATATATATATATATATATATTATATATATATATATATATATATAATATAATATAATATAATATATATAATAATATATATATATATATATATATATATATATATTATATATATATATATTATATAAATATATTATATATATATATATATATTATATATTATAATATATATATATATTATATATATATATATATATATATTATATATATATATATATATATATATATATATATATATATATATATATATATATATAATATATATATATATATATATATATATATATATATATATATATATATATATATATATATATATATATATATATATATATATATATATATATATATAATATATATATATATATATATATATATATATAATATTAATTATATATTATATAATATATATATATATATATATATATATATATATATATATATATAATATATATATTATATATAATATTATATAATAATTTATATATATATATATATATATTAATATATATATATAATATATATATTATATATATAATATATATATATATATATATATATATATATATATTATATATATATATATTATATATACATTTACACACACGCTCACGGGTAACCCTATTCAGGATGAGTGCTATAACAATAGAAGAGATAAAACAATCCACAAGCACCTAGCAAATTTCGCAGGTGAGCACACACGCGGGCCTTAAAGGAATTGAGGTTAAATTCAACAGGAAACACGAAATGGGAGAATCCACAAAGCAGAGTGGCAGGAAAGAGAAAGAACCACAGCGGAACCTGGAATTGCCTATGTCTTCACAAAATTTATGTACAGACAGTGCACCCCTTGTGCAACGAAGGCGCCGTAAAGGTGGAGGTATGCGAGTGAACAGTTCTCTCGAGCATTTGCCGCTGTAGTACCTATAGAAAAGAGACAGGGCACTAACGTCACGTCGCAAAAATAAAGGGTCAAGGGATTTTGTAAGAGCAGAACAGTTTATAAGTCTTTTAGCCTTTCACTCATCCCTATCCAAAAGACGGGTGAAACCTGAGCCACCCCAGATATGAGAACAGTACTCCAATACAAGGTGGATACCCTTGTATAATTGGATAACTGCGAAGAAGAAAAAAATTCTCGCAACCTAAACTGAACTCCGAGCTTCTTTGAAGCCGCCCTAACAACCAATGTTATGCGAGGTTTCCAAGATATTTTTTTATTTATGTTAAGGCCAAGAATATTTATATTGTCAACACGAGAGACGGGAGAACCGTCGAAAGAGATATGAAAGTTAGGAGGTGTCTTTGAGAGGGAGATTTCTAGAAGTTGAGTTTTTAAGGAGTTGAATTTCACAAGGTTGAGACGACCCCACTGGAAAATTCTATCCAGATCTGCAAGGATTGAATCAGAAAGATGAAGACGAGAAGCAACTCTAGATGCAAAGGAGGGAGTAGATTTAAAGTGAGTAAAAGAATGGAGGGTCGAGTCATCGCCATGTGAATGAATAATGAAAGTTTTGACAGCGGTTTGAGGAGTTAGTAGAAGAGATAGAGTCAGGAAGGTTAGAATAAAGGAAATGTGTGGATGGAGAAATAGTATGGTTGAGAGAGCTGAACAAAGTAGGTTGAGATGCTTTGAACATGTTTGTAGGATGAGTGAAAAGAAAATATCTAAAAAAGTATTTGATTCAGAAGTGGAGGGTGTGAGAGATAGGAGAAGACCAAGGGGAAGTTGAAGGAGTAGTATCAAGGAACTGTTAAGGGAAAGAGGAATGAAATGGAATAAGGGTGTGAAGTTGACAGAGGATAGGAATAAATGGAAAAGACTGGTGAAAGGGTGAGTGTTTGAATGGATGTGATCTGTAATAGACACCACTCTATGATTGTGGATATATATATATTTATAAATAATATATATATTATATATATATATATATATATATATATATATATATATATATATATATATATATATATATATATAATATATTATATATATATATATATTATATATATATATATATATATATATATATAATATATATATATATATATATATATATATATATATATATATATATATATATATATATATAATAAATATATATATAATATTATATATATATATATATATATATATAATATAATATATATAATATATATATATATATATATATATATATATATATATATATATATTATAATATATATATATATATATATATATATATATATATATATATATATATATATATATATATATATATAAATATATATATAATATTATATATTAAATTATAAGGTAAGTAGCGCTCCGGAGGCGTTGAGATTACCCCAATTGGGTATACGGGATATTAATTAAAGGGTACATTCCATCTCATCCTGGTGCCCAATGGTACTCTCCTTTTTGCGCTCATGTACACTTTCTTCTACACGGAGTAGGTTCTCATTTTACACACAGTAAACACTTTCATTACACATCCCTTAAAAAAAAGACTAATTAATTACGGCGTTGAATTTGGAAGCGTCGGAGAATCCAAGAGGGGCAGATTCCAAGGATAGCCCCCCATCAACCCTTTCTCCCATCACCACTTGGAAGTTGGTGGCCTCCGTAGATGAGGTTGGTGCCACCAGGAACTGTCAGCCGTCTGTTCCGAATACACGGTCTATTTTTTTCATTAATTTCTGCAACATTCGCGGTCTTCATTCCAATTTTAAATTGTTGAACATTACTCTCTTCTTCTAGACCTCAATCTTATTCTACCGAAACTCAATTTGAGCGTTCTGATAGCAACCCTATTGTTCCCCTACTGTCTCTATCCTCAATTTTCAGATAAAGGCGGATGTTGCGCATACGTTCGCAACGATGTCATTTGTTCTCGTGTCTCTAATTTGGAGTCTTCCAAATATTCTACCTTGTGGCTTAGGCTCTTTTACCATTCTACGACTACATTCATTTGTTCTGTTTATTTATCTCCTAATTCTACTGTCTATCCTAAATTCTTTGACTTTCTAAACTCCAAAATAGATCACATTCTCTCTTCTTCTCCTTTTCCTGAAATCATCCTATTAGGTGATTTCAATGTTCACCACCGTCATTGGCTTTCTTCTAGATCTCATGATATAGCCGGTGAACGTGCCTTCCATCTCGCTATCCAAAACGATCTTGAGCAGTTGGTACTGCTCCTACTCGTTTCCCTGATCGTCTTGGAGACGAACCCAACATTCTAGACCTTTTCCTAACTTCTAATCCTACTCTTTATACTGTTAAACTCTTTCCTCCACTTGGCTCCTCCGATCATCCTCTTATCTCTGTATCCTCTTCTATCTTTTCAAGTCTTCCGCAGGAAAGACCCACTACTGTTGAAAATGAAACGTTTGTGGCATTTTGGTGCCACAAGCTTGTCGGACTTGCGGTCGTACTTCTTTGATTTCCCGTGAAATGATTATTGCTTCAATGGGAGGGGTTCCTCCGAGTGTGCAGAACGCATAACCGAGGTGATTCTCTCTGGCATGGAGGCATACATTTCATCTTCTTTCCCTTCTACTAAACCCAACATACATTGGTTTTACTCAACTTATTCTCACGCTATCCGCCGCAGGGTTGCTGCCTTTAGGGAATACTGACGTTTTCAAAATCCAGAAAAACACGCTACTTAAATTTCATTCCGGAATCGTGCAAAATCTATACTTCTTAACACCAAAAACTCTTTTCTACGTAAAAAAATACAATAATCTTTCTGGATCTTTTTCTTTACGCTCTTTCTGACATTTTCCAAAAAATATCAACTCTAGCTTGGCTTCTTCCTCTTTCCCTCCTTTAGTATCTTCTGATGGCACAACTACTGTTTTACCTTCTTCTAAAGCTGAACTCTACGCTCAAACTTTAGCCTCTAATTCTACCTTATACGATTCCGGGCTTTCCTCCTCCTCACCCCTCCAACTCATTTTCCAAAAAAATTTTCTTCTAAGACGTTATTTCTGCTCTCTGAGCTTAACACTAAAGGCGTATGGTCCTGATGGTATTCCTCCTGTGGTCTCAAAACTTGTTCTTCCGAGCTTACCCTGCTAGTAAACTATTTGCCTTCTACTTAACCTTCTCTTTCATCCTGGAAACTGCGCTTATTCAGCCTGTGCCGAAGAGGGGGACCCTCAACCCTCCACTACGGTCATATTTTTTGACCTCCGTTCTCTCTAATGTTTCGAATCAATCCTTAACAGGAAGATTTGAAACATCTCAAT